>ML812874.1:164917-207452 GCA_009831015.1 Picea engelmannii | reverse complement strand
CGCAATCAAAGTTATGCCATAGTTTTAAACACCCAACATACAAATCGAAACCAATACTAATGTTTTGACTATGTGACATGCGCTGTAACAATTCATATCAAGAGTTTAACCAACGTGCCAATGCGTTTTAAACTAGGTGTCATATCAAATGAAATATATCAAGGGTTTAATCATAACGCTTATATATCTTTATGAAACCAATGGTCAAGTAGATCAAATCAAAGAACATATAAATCCAATCGCCAATGCATCACAAACTCAATGAGACAAAATCACACAATCAATCCAAGAATGTCCAATGAGTACAGATCAAAAAGTTTTACCAACTGCATAATGATAAGTGAAATGTAAGCGCAATGGGCATATCAACAAGAAGGATAACGACAATTCAATAATGATTCTAATGTGACTTCGAAAGAACAAGTTTTCACGCTTACAGTCGTGAAAACAAAAACGAAGGTAAATGTGCAAATGTCACAAAAATAAAAGTGTCGTTTATTTGAAAATTGCGACGAAAAATTGATGTTTGCAAAACATTGGTGTAGGCAGCTTATAAGATAATGGAAAAATGTGAATTGGCTGCCAACAATGGCGACACACTGGTAGAAGCAGATATCTCTGCCAAAAGGAACAAATTCAGATTAGGACAGTAAAGATAATTCCAACTCAAAAATAACAACCAGAAAATCGTATAAACATTATCATTTACCAACTATTCCAGTAGTGTTTTAAAAGATGAAAACTTATAACAGTATTAAGACCAACGAATCACAATATTAAAGATAAAATCTCCAATACTGTTGACAGAGCCACTGCTGCCAACAGGCGTCCATAGCCTCGACAGGGTTTCCATTTAACCCACTCTGACATCTGTATCCTGCCAAGAAGTTCTGGATCAGAATAAAGGACATTAAGAGGATTATTATTTGCAAATTTTCATATACCCAACATTGCTTCACTGCCAGCGGGCCTGTTCAGTACCCCGGCGAAGTTGTCTTGGCGTCATGCATGCATTTACCCGCTGCCAGCAGACCTGTTCAGCATCCCAGCGGGTTTACAAGCACTTCCCACAACTCTTCTTAATAATTTGTTTTGTTTTGTTTTTTCATAGATATATAGTTGAGCGGGGTGACGCTGAAAATCATGATAGTTAAACATATTTTTTCATACCTCATCGGAATTTTTTAGAACTGTCCTTTATTTAGATCCAAAGATGTTTCATTTACAAAAACAACTTCCTAAGGCAGGGATACATCTTTCAAGTCATTCCCTTGAGGAATAGGGACAGCGTAAAAAGATAATAGATGATCATGACAAGCTTTGCTCAGAGATTGAAATCATTCAACTTCTTTCAAACAACAGTCTTTTTCCAACATGGATATAAATTTCAAAAATATATCATTGATGTTTATACAAATTTTCTTAGTAGTTATTTCAGCGAAGTAATTTTCTATTGTCTTTGTCTGAATAGATCAGTATACAGGTATGTGTATTTTCCAAAAACACAAGCTGATAAATTCAAAGAAAAATCAAGAACAAAAAAGCAAACGAAAAAGAAAACAAAAGAAAAATATGTACATAATATACAAGGGTTGTCATCAAGCAAAGTATATTTTCAGGGCTTGACCATTTACCGGGTAGGTGTCAAGCTGACCCTCAAGATTCTGCAATCGAAAAGAACTGGGACCCAACTTTTTAGCAATTAAAAATGGTCCAAGCCACAAATTTTGAAATTTTGTGTGCTCTCCCTTTCCCTCATGTGGTTTGTCCCATTTCAGGACGAGGTCGCCTACTTCAAAATTCCTATCAGAAACAGAGTTAGAATCGAACCAACTTTTAACCAATAGTTGATGTTGATCTAAATTACGTTTAGCTTGGGCTCTTACCTCTTCTAGCTTCATCAAAGCGTTAATTCGGTTTTCCAAAAGGGGACAATCTTCTTCTTGGACTTTCTGTGACAAATGAAGTGAAGGAAGAAGAATGTGAGGTGGAAGAATTGCTTCTCTGCCATAAATGAGAAAAAAGGGGGAGTTACCTACAACAACTTTTGGCGTTACCGTATCAGCCCACAACGCGTTTAGCAGTGCATTGTGCCAATTCTTGTGGTTTTCAACCACCGTTCTCTTGATGATTTTAATTAAGTTCTTGTTTGTTGATTATGCCAATCCGTTGCCCTAGGGGTAATAGCTACCAGAATACTTCAGCTTAATTCCCTTTTCCAAAGAGAACTCACTCATCTCAAGAGAGGAAAAGTAAGAAGCATTATCGAATACTAAACAGTCAGGGATACCGAAACGAGTGATAATATTCGAATTTAGAAAGTCAATTACCTGACTGGTGTTCATAGTTCTTAACACAGCAGCTTCAGACCATCGGATAAAGTAATCTGTGGCTATCACAATAAACTTGTGTTGTTGCAAGGACGAGGGGTTGATTGGGCCTATGATATCAAGGCCCCACTGCAGAAAAGGGGAATCTACCGAAACGGGCTGCAAAGGAAAGGCTGGTTTTTGTAACCGCCCTGATGCTTTCTGACAGATGATACATTTACGACACAAGGCATGGGCGTCTCTAAAAAGTGTGGGCCAGTAATAACCAGCTCTTAAAAACTTATGGGTAGTGGTGTCACCACCAAAATGACCACCAGCTTCTCTTGCATGCAACTCTAGCAAGACTTTTTCTGCTTCATCTTTTTCAAGACAACGCATCAGTACGCCATCAAAATTTTGACGAAACAGAACACCATTAACCAGATGAAAGGAGGTAGACTTTAATCTCAACGCTCTTCTTTTAGCGGGATCCAGGTGATGGGGGGCTGAACCATGTTCAAGACAGAATCTCATATCGTCATACCAAGGACTGACAGAGTTTTGTGCGCAACAGATTAAACTTTGATCGCCTTGTCCTAGGTTTGACGTATCGCTTTCTTCTTGTTGTCCTGCTGCTGAATCAGCAACTAACTTGCATAACCCTTGGCCTCTCACTATCTGAGCTGGGGTGATTTCTAAGTCATACTCCTGCAAGGAGGTGACCCAGTTGGCCCTCTTTTCACCTATTTCCTTCTGCACTAACAGGTTCCTTACGGCTAGGTAGGGGACAATGACTTTCGTCCTAGACTTCAAAAGATAGGACCGGAAGTGCTTAACTGCTTTGAAAACAGTGTAGGCTTGTCAATCTACCACTGGGTAATTAAGTTCAGCGCCTTTGAAAGCAGAGCTCATAAAGGCAATGGGTACTTCATTGTTCTCGACATTCTTTTGGGTTAAGATGGCAGCATAGGAACGGTCAGAAGAAAAAGTGTAGAGTGTAAAGTCTTGAGAAAAATCTGGGCTCATGAGAGACAGAGCGTCTATTATGGCCTTCTTTATTGCATTAAAAGCTTGATTTTCTAGGGGTCCCCAGTGATATTGGGTGTCTTTCTTAATCAAATTATGTAAAGGCCTAACCATTTCGGAGAAACTGGGGACAAATCTTCTCACAAAGTTAATCTGGCCTAAGAAAGACTGCATAGACTTTTTGGATGTAGGAGGGGGAAGTTTCGCGATGACTTGAGTCCTTTCGGGGTCGATAATCATCCCTTCACTAGACACAATGAATCCTAAGATTTTACCCTGTTCTACTGCAAAGATGGATTTTTTGGGATTCAAGGAGATGTCGTATTTACGACATCGCAATAGGACGGCTCGTAAATGAGCTAGATGATCGTTTTTATATTTAGAAAATACATTCACATCATCTAAGTAAACTACGAGGGACTGATTGATTAAGCCTCGGAAAGCAATGTCCATTCCTCTCTGAAATGTGGCTCCAGCATTAATCAATCCAAAAGGCATTTTGCGATAAGCATAAGTGCCCCACGGAGTATGGAAAGTAGTTTTAAGTTGGTCTGGTGGAGACATCAGGACTTGGTTGTATCCTGAGAAACCATCCAGTAAGGATAGCCTCTCACAACCAGATACCTGTTGAAGGATCTGTTCCATGGGCGGGACAGGATAGTTGTCTTTATTAGATGCTCTATTAAGGTTTCGGAAATCGACGCAAAGTCGGATTTCCCCACTTTTCTTCCGGACTGGGACAAGGTTAGAAACCCACTGAGTGTGTCTAATAGGAAAAATTATCTTAGCATTTAGGAGCTTATTCAATTCTTTTTGAACGGTCGGTTCGAGCTTGGGGTGCATTTTCCTTAGTTTTTGTTGAAAGGGTAAGGTTTGGGGCTTCATCGGGATGACATGCTGTATGATGTTAGGGTCGAAAGTTTTAAGGTCATCATACGTCCACACAAAGACATCTTTAAATTCTTTGAACAATTTAATAAATGTAGCTTTTTCTTGTTGAGAACATCCCAACCCTAGATTAATGCACTGAGGATTTTCATTAGTTCCTAAGTTCACCTTTTCATAAGATAACGAGGAACTATTGGTTTTACAGTTGACCGTCTTTTTAAATTTATCTTGAAGATCATAAAACTTCTCTAATCTAATTACAGATTTAGGGATCGAGTTTACCATATCCGATGAAGATTAAGGAGTTCTCGGATCTTCTATTACTGTGAAATCGCACAAATTGTCATCGTGTGTGTGTTCGTCTATCACCGTGCCTTGAAAAGTTTCTTCCATGTGTAGAAAGTTAATAATCTACTGATCATCGTCAAAGACTCTCCAGTTCATGATGTTGTCGGGGACGGATGGCCAGAACAACAACTCGACGGAGAATGCATCTGGAGACAAGCCTTCTGCAGGAAGAAGTTTAGAAGCTACATTAGCTAATAAATCTGCTTCAAAGTTATTCAATCTAGGAATAGAATTTATATTGAAAGCAACAAATTTATTCATTAAATTCCATACCTCAGACTGGTAGATTTTGAGATGTGGAGACAGACAGTGGATAGAGTCTCTTACCTGTCTAACCACTATTTCAGAGTCGCCAAAGACGGTTAAATTTTGAATGTTCATATCCAAAGCTTTTCTGAGACCTTGCAATAAAGCCTCATATTCTGCAGTATTGTTAGTACATTCAAATTCCAACCTACATGCCATCAATGTTTTGTTAGCTGTCGGATCGATAATGATGCAGCCTGCACCAGCTCCTTCTTTGGACTTTGACCCATCGAAATAAAGAGACCAAATTTGATTTGCATCGGGTACATGGGACCCTTGCGTGAAATATGTTGGTTGCATATATGCTACAATCTCGGACTGTTGTTTTGGATTGGTGATAGGTGAAGCCTCAGCCATGAAATTGCCGAAGAAGGTGTCCATCCCTTGTACCTCGGGTGAATCAGCAAAAGGTGTAAATGGTTCGTTGGGATCGTTCAAATCTGTGACCGTGAACTTAAGGTAGCGCTCATGATTTTCTTTGATTTTATTAAGCTTGCCATTCTCCGGAAGCCATAGATGGGACCAATCTATCGCGAAATAACCATGTAGCTGTTCCGACCAGTCCCTGCTTAAAAAAAGACCATACACTTCTAGAATATCCACAACAATTATATCAATAACTTGATGAACCTTGGGGTTAGATGATAATCTAATAAGCACATTCTTTAGTTCGCCTATAACTTTGACATTTGTCCGATCAAGTTGTATGATTTTTAAAGTCGAGGGTTCAACTTCAGCGTTAATATTTTGGCAAACAGACCAAGGCATCACATTGGATGACGCTCCTGAGTCTACCATACAATTGTGCACGTTTCTATTAAAGATCTCGAAAGTTAATAGGAATGGAGGTACATTTTTGCGAGTACTAAGAGTAGTAGCTTGTGGATTTTTACTCGCAGTTTCTAAAGCTATTTTATCTACATTATTTACATTATTTACAGGAAGGCTTCCTTTATCTTGAGGATCAGGATTGTTTTTAGTGGAAGTCTTCTGGGGAACTTTGTTCTGCACAACCTTGTTACCATTAGAATTACCATTTTTGCCATTCTCCGAGATATTACGTAACATTTTTTGTAGCAGAAATGGAAACTTCAATAACTCATAAATAGAAATGTTAGCCCTTAACTTTTTAAGATCTTCAACTACATCATAATCTAAGTTGGGGTTCACATTACTCTGTTTAGTCTCAGCTAATTTAGATTGTTTTTCGGAAGAAGGATTGTTTGTTGTCTTACTCCTGGTATTATAGGGATGTACTGTCTCGAAGTTAGCTTGAAAGATGCTATCTGAGAAGTGTCCGAAAGTGTTTGGAGAAGACTCTTCTTCTTGAACTGTTTCTTGTTCAACTACCTCCTCAGGAATTTCAGGAGGCATCAAGTTATCTTGGGCTTCTAGAATTGTTTGAAGGGCGCATTGCAGACTTTCTAGATTTAGGCCTTAAGTGGTTGGATTAGGTCGGTTGGTAGGAAAAGACTTCTGGAATGAGGTTTTGTAAGGTCCTTTGCTCGAGGAAGCTTCTTCGGTCGACCTTTTCAAGTCTATAACTTGATTTGACAGTTTTTGAACAACTTTAGTTAATTTTTCTAAATCAGAGCATTCAGGTTGTGTTTTACTTTGAGTGGGTCTGGGGAGGATTTTAATCTTCTTTTTGGAAGAAGAACTAGTCTCAGTTTCGTTGCTAGTAGAGTCTTTAAGACTAAGTATGTCTTTTTCAATCTGACTGGCCTCCTCGAAGGCTTCTAACAATGTGTCTTTCTTAGATCGTTTAACCCAAATAGCTATACTTTGATGCAAAGCTTTACTATAGTATGCTATTATAAGACTCTCAGCAGGCATGGAATCGGTAGGGATTCGGTTTTTGAGTGTTAGGAATCTTTGATTAAAGTCTTTAACTTTTTCTTTTGGGTTCATTCTTAAGCTAGAAAGGTCCATGACTAGGACTTCCGAAGGTTTACCGTCTCCGAACTTTTCCAAAAAGCATGACTCAAACTTTTCCCAAGACACGATGGTATGGGGTTGTTGGGCAAAGTACCATGTGGATGCATTACCCTCGAAAGTATACGGGAAAAACCTACAGGCAACGTCTTCATGTTTGACATTGCGGAGTCTTATGGCTAACATAAAAAATTTAATGTGATCTTCAGTGATCTGTTTTGAGTCAGGGTCAAACTTGGGAAGCCATTTCTCCGAGTGTTTAGGTAAAGGATGTTGAGCTCCAGGTACAACTACGACATCCTGATCAAGCCAGGGTCTAGCAGGTTTGTTCTGATTTGCCATTGGTGTAGTGGGTGTGGAAGGATGAGAAGGGGAATTTCCTTCGTCAGAGGAATATCCTCCAGAAGAGGAAGGAGATGATGGAGGTGGTGAAGGGGGTATCACAGGTCCTCTTGCAGCAGGATTTAAGATTGGATCTGTAGGATTCACAATGAGACTAGTGTCTCCTAATTGTTCTCTGATATCGGAGAAGTCCAAAGGTTGTCCCCATGGACGGTTAGGTTGCCTCAAATAGGCTAAGGCACTATGTGTTTTTATAAGAGATTGACGGACAATCTCTTGTATGTCACCACCTGTAGGATTAGGGGTTGCTGGCTCAACTGTGATATGTGGATCGTCGGTTGAAGTAGTTGTTGTTTGAAGGGGAATACTATCGTTTGAATGGCTTCTGGTCACTATATGTGAGCGATTAGGTGCTGGAGGAGTCTTGCGACCGCCTCATGCCATTAATTAAATTCAGGCCCTCCTTCTAGCACCATTTGTTGATGGGCGAAATTAACCGTCCGTCAACTGGAAGAGTGGAACCGGTCCAGGGTTGTCTCATAACCCAAGCCGTTTGGGGTGAACCACCCTGACGGGTTTAGCGGCTCCATTAGCTGATCTAAGGTCCTAAGAAAACAAAAAAAGAAAAACTATTCTAAACTAACTAATCTAACTAAAACTAACTATTAAACAAAATAAACTAATCTAACTATTCTATATATACAATCTACTAACTACTACTATACTAACTCTAACTAATTAACTATCTAATTACTAACATAAATAAATCTTATTCACAAAATGTACAATATCTACAATTTACAGATTTAAATAAAACCTGAAAAACTCATTTATATTCTGCCCCAAGATAGAAAAAGATGTTTTTGTTGATTTTATAATTTTATGAACAGAAATAAAACAAAAACTAACTGAACTAAACAACTAATATACTAATTCTATATATCTAGCTAAACTACTTAAATTATACTAAACAAATTAACTAACAAATAAATCACAAACTGACTTGGAGAAACGCTCCAGGTTTGTCCTGTGTATGATGATTTTCTCAACTGATCGGAGGGAAGAAACCCGCACCGAATTATCTAGGAGCTTCTCGTAAACGATAGCTACAGTGCTCTTCAAGTATGATTACAGGACAAACAAGACATAAAAAATTACAACAATCTTATGATTTATAAATCTTAACAGTTAGATAAACCTGTATGCAAAGACTTATACAAAACAATTCAATTGATGAAGAAGAGAAATATGTCATTCATTAACTGAACAAAGTAATTGCTGTATTTTTTAAAGTAATGAAAGAAATCAGATATGGATCACATTAATTAAATCACATCATTATGCAATAGACTATGATAGCTAAAGTAGTCTATAATCAACTATAAATGACATGCATAAACTTGAAACAAAAGATTGATATGTTAAAAAGCGAAAGCTGTAGAAAAACATCAACTCCTGTCTCAGTTTGTATTAGAAATCCATAGCCTGGTTCTCCCACAAGTGAGGATGCCCCTTATTACAAAAAATAATAAGTATTTAAAGACCTTCCACAGGGTAAAACATCCCTATGGAAGTTATCAAAACTATTTACATAAAATCTGGGAAGACATCCCAAGTCTGACTAAACTAGGAACCTAAAATAAAATTAAAACACACAAATATCTCCTAGACTGTCCAGCATGTCCAATGCAATTCGGATGTACCTGAAAAGGGTAAAAAATGGACAAGTTAGAAGAGTGTTTTGTTAATAAAATGATAAAAAATCTAATTCTATAGACTAGCTACAGAATCTTGCAATTCTGTAGCTGGTCTAAATCAGACATAGAATCAACATAAAAATCAATTCAAATCTTTTAAAGAATTAAATTCAACTATTAACAAGTATCTAATAGCTAATTGAAAGACAAACGAATCATTCAAATCGAGATTGTTATACTAATTCGAGATCAAAACAAAACTAAAATCAAATGACTACAGAGATGCATATACTCTATTTCGTTTGTTACCACAAAATTGGGTGAGCAGTATAATATTGAACAATAATGAAATCGTTCCATATCAAATTGAAATCGATATAATCAAAACAAATCATAGGAAATTGTTATGCTGCCTCATCAACAGGAAACACGATTGAATCCAGACAAGATCATTTTCAAATTGACATAACAAACGATCCATGCCATGAGTGAATTAAATCAAAACTGGCGCGTAAATGTTCACAAACAAAATCATAATGAGATCAATCAACAGGATCTATAGGATTAGTTCGATCGTTTTTTATTGCTATTTTGGGGCAAACAAACTCGATTAACATTGAATGAAACCGTTCCTTTCAAAATGAATTATAACCGGATTTTGCAAATCAAACAGAGCAGCATCTATAATACGAATCCAACTCATAAAACAATCTTGCCAACTCAGGATATGGGATAATCCAATCAAAATAAGAGTGAATCGAACAATTGGGGTTTAACATAGTTATTATGAATCAAAACCGCTCCATGATTCAGGCGTGGATATCATTTGCACAAGCTTAAATGAGAATATCGTTTTCATAAAAAAAAAGTCGTCCTTTCCAAATCAGAGCTGAACAGAGTTGTATTCCTGTTTTAGAAGATTACGTGACACAGCATATCGTAACAACCAAACTCACGAAATCGTTTCAAAAATCAAATCATCAAAACTCAATTAGGGTCGATGTGATCCGACTACAACGAAATCATACCAAATCAAAATATGATCATGCTCTAAATTTAGCATGAAAACCTCATGTTCAAGTTGGATACAAACAAATTCAATTGAAAGCAAACCATCGATTTTGTTAACTTAATAGACAAACGAATCAAATCCGATGAAAATCTATCAGTGGCTAAACTGGGTATGAGAAAATCGTGTATCCAAATCGAAACTTCATTTATTTTTAGCAAAGCGAAAACAATGTACATGATGAACAACATTATGACAGAGCCATTTCGAATGATAGACAGAGCTATTTGAAAACGAAATTCAAATCATTATATTAATCCTGGTCATTCACAAAACTAAAATGATATCAAAATTCATACCTGTATGACGAGCAGACGGCTTGATCATGACATTTTGGAGTTGACAACGGCTGTAGCCGATTCAACATTCCGAAAAATGATGGAACTAGTAGTCCTCCGCTTCCTATCAGTTGCTTGAAGCTTGTCCCTTTGGTTGGTCAACACTGCAACTTGGTATTCCAATGATTTGATTTTCGATTGAAGTAAAGGAACATCCAAATAGTATCGTTCCAACCACACATCACATTGGTCACACGACAACTGTCCGGGCTTCGAATATGTAGGTGAGGGTTTGGTTACATTGCTGAGGGTTTCGTTAGGTAGTTTGATCCCTGGGTAACTGGGATTGTTTCTTAGGCAAGGGGGAAGATTCGAAACGAAGTCATAAGATGGCTCGGAGCACAGACCCTATGAGTAAGGGTACTCACTAGCTAGGAAGCATTCTATGTCAGAGTCTGAATCCTCACTAAGGACTATGGGATTCTGCTCAACATTAGGTTTAGGCTTATTTCTAGCCATTCTCGAGATAAGCCGAGAATTCTTTTTTCCTTTGCCATCAATAGTAGGGTTACCTCTAACCTTTTTGCTCACTGGCTTTTTTATAGCCTCAGCCTTCTCAGTTATAACGTCGGGTAAGTCAATATCAGGGTCGACCGAAGGCTTAGGAGAGGGCAGTAGGACATGGAAGGGCACTGGTGGCCTGACCTTGGTTTTATTAACCACAGGCTTGTCAATCTGGACAGGGTCTGTATCATCAAAGCCATTTCGAGAGATAAAAGCTCGCCAGCTATCACCATGGAGACTTAAGTGATGAATAATGATAAGTCTAATTAGTCCATGGTGGAATAGCCTACTATCGGCCTTCTCCCTTTTAAACCTTTTTGACATTTTGAACAGGATACACTGGAAATAGAAAGGCATATTCAATGATACCCTATAAAATTCATTAACAAACGCAGGTGGTAGAGAAAAACAAGTCCATATCGACCCTCACAGGTCACGAATTGTTTAATTACTATCAAAAGGTCATGCCATCGTGGTTTAAGCATGGAAATGGGCATACCTCTGTCACAGGATGTGACCTTTCGCGAGACGAACAGTAGTGGCCATGGCACCTCTTCCACCTTAGAATTTTTGAACCAACGCTGGCCCATGGCTGCTAACCCGGTGGCAGAGATAATGAACTCTTCACTAATTTCCAACTGAATGTCGCCCACCTTGGCTCTACAACCATCAAAATTCAGGGTGAACTGTTGTGCCACAAATAAATTAAAACCCTCAAACCTTTGCACGAAGGTGAGCCAACCGCTATCCTCTAAGTCCTTCCGTGCATTGTTGAACAGTAGCAAGGCTTGGCTACCGTTCGGCTCAATTCGCACCACCGGTGCCATGGAGCCGAGCACACGATGAATGAGCCAGGGTTTGGATGATAGCATACACAGGAGAAGAGTGCACGAAGGGTTACCCGTGCTAACAGAGGTGAAACAGGGATAAGGGATGGGCATTAATGACATCGTGCAAAGGTGGTGGAGCTTATTTCTACCATGCATAATAGTTATTGCCAAGGTACAACCGCCGACGCTTATAGCTGTTCAACCCACTATTGTATAGTTCTAAAAATCATGTCACTTGCCCGACCAATGAAATCAATGGTAAGTGTATAAACCAACACGCGCAATCAAAGTTATGCCATAGTTTTAAACACCCAACATACAAATCGAAACCAATACTAATGTTTTGACTATGTGACATGCACTGTAACAATTCATATCAAGAGTTTAACCAACGTGCCAATGCGTTTTAAACTAGGTGTCATATCAAATGAAATATATCAAGGGTTTAATCATAACGCTTATATATCATTATGAAACCAATGGTCAAGTAGATCAAATCAAAGAACATATAAATCCAATCGCCAATGCATCACAAACTCAATGAGACAAAGTCACACAATCAATCCAAGAATGTCCAATGAGTACAGATCAAAAAAATTTACCAACTGCATAATGATAAGTGAAATGTAAGCGCAATAGGCATATCAACAAGAAGGATAACGACAATTCAATAATGATTCTAATGCGACTTCGAAAGACCAAGTTTTCACGTTTACAGTCGTGAAAACAAAAACGAAGGTAAATGTGAAAATGTCACAAAAATAAAAGTGTCGTTTATTTGAAAATTGCGACGAAAAATTGATGTTTGCAAAACATTGGTGTAGGTAGCTTATAAGACAATGGAAAAATGTGAATTGGCTGCCAACAAGATGTCTTCACCAAATTTCTTTCTAGGACAAAGTTCAAGTACTTCCGTGAGAGACTTAGCCTAGTGGAGAATGACTCCCTAGATGAGAGGGTGTGTTGATGATTTCATCTTCATGAGAAATTCTCCAGATCATAGTCCTCTGGACTGAGTTGAGATTATCTTTGAGAACGCCTATGTGATAGGTGAGTCATACTCCTCTGGAATGAGTTGAGATGACTTGTGTTTCTCTCTTTTCATGCTCCTCTAGAATGAGTTGAGATGACTTGACATGATCTCATGTCATACTCCTATGGACTTAGTTGAGTCGACTTGAGATGACTCTCCAGTTCGTACTCCTATGGATTTAGTGGAGTTGATATGTTTGATAGTGACGTCCCTTGTGGTTGAGCACATGTGGACTTGTCCCTAGTGGAAGAGAACTAGAGGATGTGTGTGAGACCCCTTGCTATATTATCAAAGAGTAAGACTATTGTAAAACCCTAATTTGTATTGTGAAGGGTACAAGTCGGCCCTACTATGTAAAGGCAATTAATATTATGTAAAAGAGTAATTGTATTATTGAGTTGTACAAGTCGGGCCTATTGTGCCAATAGACATGTCTATTCGTTGAGTTAGCTCATGTATATATTAGTGAATGATCCCCATTGTGGATCATTCATCTCACTCAATCAACGCATTACTTGGAGAGCTGAAATTTGGTGTGCACTTCTCCTGCACTCTCTTTCTTGGTCATAGAGAACCCTATTGTGTGATCTAGGGTTTTGTCTTGAGGGCCACCTTTGTTGGCACCTATATTTTTTGGTGGAGAGGGTTTCTTCTCTTGGAAATATATTAAAGGGTTGTTGGGTTTTTCCCTTATTTGAGAAGGGTTTTCGCAGGATAACTTCTTGTGTCTTATGCATGATTATTCTTCTTGTGATATTGGTTTACTGTAGCTATTGTATTGTTTCATGGTTTATGGTTCAAGTTCATGATAAATTGAAAAGAAACTACATGTGTTTGAGTAACCATTAAAAATTCAACAATCAACATGTCTAATCCACTTCTTGCATTTAAATATGATATTTTGATGATTTGAAAATTTTCTCCCGAGGTGGGCCCCACATGGAAAATGGAAAATTTTGGGCAATGCGCATTTTTAGGCGACAACATTCAACTTCTTCTGTGGAATGGCTTCTATCGGTGAGGTGCCAAGAACTAGACTCTAGGGTGAGTAGACCAGTGGCTTAATCCATTGGGTTATGAAGTAAATAAATTGAGTTATGGAGTCAACACTTTGCTTCTCCTCAAAATAATTTTTTTAGGATAGTAGATGGGAAATAAAATTAAACGTTGGAAAGGATGAAAGTAAAATGTTGGGATTGACTAAGAAGAAAGGAAAAACCTACCTACCTAATGTAATCGACAAGTGATCCCACTAGGTAACATGGCACTGCAAATGGAACCATGTATGCATCTTGATAAGGCTATGAGATTTGTGCATACATATGGTTGATAGGATGGAATATTCCATTGTGGTTCGGAAAGTAAAATGACAAGAAATAACATATTCAATCACTATACAATGTTCCCAAGAGAAGCCAACACTCCCTAAGGCACACATATGATTTAGAGCAACATTGATCGACATTGAAAGCATAATGGAAATGAGTGAGAATTTGAGTGCTACACCATTATTCATGTATAATGGCTCCAGCCCTTAAGAAGTTCAATAATGATGATGTAAAGTGGTGACATGACATCACATTGTTCTTGGAGTATCTTAGTGATTCTGCATGGTAGTGTTATCTTATTGATTTATCGCTAGGATGGGATGTTTCACTTGGTCCCCTTTTCTTAAGCCATTCTACCCATCACATGACTAGGTTGCAGGACATGGTATATATGTTGGGGTGGTATAGATGATCTAGAGTTTGATTCCCTATCACATGGGGTTCTATTATATATGAGGATTAGACATTTACATGGTTGATTTAATTCACTTGGAAAGTGCCTAACACAATCGATCCCCTTTCACATTGTTCTGATAGGTTTTTGGTGTTTATCATAGTTGAGGGCTTCCTAGTGTGTGTTGAAATATTGTAACTTCGAAGAATATTATACCTAAGAGGGAGTGTTGAATAATATCATTATATTATATTTATTAAGTAGGCCCTATTGTGCCTTTGTAAAAGTCAACCCTTTTTTGCCTTGATAATTAAATGTAAATTAAAAGGGTAAAATGACAGGTTGGCCCAGACCTAATTAAGGGAGGGGACCATAATACTATTTATAAAGAAGGTTAGAGCCTCATTTTCACACTCACTCGTGTGCTCTGCAATACGAGGAAAAAATGTGCAAGTATTAAGGAGTAGCTGCTACAACTAGGGGTGGCGTCAAGGAGGTTTTTGGTCAATATCTTGGTATCTCTTAGTTAAGTGGTGCACTACTCTTTCCTAGTGAAGGAGTAGAGGAGGATTTTTTCTTTGTTTTTGGTCTATCTATATTGAGGAATTTTTTGATGGGTTTTCTTCCCCATGAGGGTTTCCTAGGATAATCTGTGTGTCTCTATTGTTTTTGTGATTGCCTCTCTTTCAGTGATCTTATATATGTAGCTAATGTGCTAAATGATTGTAATAATAAAGAATAACCATAAATTCTATTTTTGTAAGTAAAACATCAACATGGTATCAAAGAAGGCTGGAAAGAGACCAACTCATAGTTTATAAGAAGTGACTAGCCTCAACGCACCCTCTCCAAAATCCAGTTTTCAGTATTGCAGCTGCTGCAGAATTAGGGTTTCTGCATAAACCCTAAGTGTGACGTTTTCCCTGTTTAAGGAGGATGTTGGGGAAGTAACCACATCTAGGAGCTCGCCCTGGGAGGGTGCATATAGTCACTGGATCAAAATTCTGAAATTTGAAGTTTGAAAATTTAGGGTTTCCTCATAAAACCCTAAGTTGCAGTTGCAGTTGAAGTACCAATTGCAGTTACAGTTGCAGTTGAAGTACCATTTGCAGTTGCAGTTGTAGTATCATTTGCAGTATCAGTTGCAGTTGCGGTGCTAGTTCCTTCATGCCAGTTACAACACCAATTCCAGTGCCAACACCAACTGCAGTACCAATTGCAGTGAAAGTTTTTGTGAAGTGTTGGGACTGATTTTTTTATTGTCCTAGTGCGCCTTACCCTAGAAAATATCCAACTAAATTTAAGTTACAAGTTGAATAACCTTTCAATTTTAAAGGTTTGTTATTGATTTTCGCTACTGCCAT
Source organism: Picea engelmannii (assembly GCA_009831015.1). Lineage (NCBI taxonomy): Eukaryota > Viridiplantae > Streptophyta > Pinopsida > Pinales > Pinaceae > Picea > Picea engelmannii. The sequence goes on along the minus strand of ML812874.1, from coordinate 191,741 downwards.
ATGGTGCCACTACCTGTCGATATTGTCAGAGTTATGTACTTACATATGTTCAAATTGTATCATTATTCTAAATGGTATTTGCATGACAAATGATCTTTTGTCTAAACAACAATCATAGATCCATAAGGATCTCATATCCAACACATTCAAAGGAACAATTCACCCCAGGTTTGATTAATTTGATATGTCTCTATTTTTTTTATGGCATTATTGTGATCTTATGAACATCTAGGTTGTATTTTGATTTGTTGAAGTTATGACTATCATACTAATCATTGGTCAAAATTAAAGTCAAAGTATTATATTGATTACAGTTGAGATTATAGATTTTATTCTCTAACCTAGTTTTTTGTCAAGAAAGCATATTATCTTAGTACATAGGACATGTTGGAAAAAATACTTGTCATATTGAGTGAAGGAGACTCGGAAGAAAACCAAAACACTCATTCTTGAGGACAAGATTCCAGGTTCTAGGTTTGATTGATTAAATTGATAAGATTCAAATTTACACATATCAAGTTTGATAACTACTAAACACTATAGTTTTTTTCTAAGTCTTCGAAGACTTAGAAAATCTCTACGTCTGAAGCGAGTAAAATATCAGGAGAAAGAATGTCGTCGAGCATTGGATCGCGGTGGAGAATCCCACGGACCTTATGATTTGAAGTAGGAGCACAGACTTTAACATTGTGTAGATCCAGGAGAGGAGATCTCAAGGATCTGAACGAACGGTGGAGAACTCTTGAGGAGAGTCGTGAAATACCGCAAGCCGTTGGATCAAGTGGAGTTGCAAGGAGGTCAGTGACGGGGAAGATATCTGACCGTAGATCTAGAGGGCATTGTGAGTCGTTAATCAAGCACCTCGAGCTTTTGACATTTCGGCATTTCGGTATTTCAGCAATCGGGAATCCGAAAGACAGGGGAGCGGGACCCTTCCATCGCGATTCCACGAATCGTGAAACCCAAAAGACCGAACGCCAAGACATTTCGGTATTTCGGCAACCAGGGATCCCAAGGAGCAGGGGTGTCCCTTGTACTCTGATTTCGCAAAACGTGAAACGCCAAAATAAACGCAGTCGTCGATCCGAGAGAGATTTGAGCCATAGATCTCGGGTCACCAGAATTTCGGCACTTCGGCAACCATGATTTCCAAGGAGAAGAGACATCCCTTGCACCCTGGTTTCACGAAACGTGAAAACCCGAAAGAATAGGCACCGAGACATTTCGGCATTTCGGCAACTAGGGATCCCAAAGAGCAGAGGTATCCCTTGCATTATGAATTCATGAAACGCGAAAACCCAAAAGAATAGGCACCGGGACATTTTGGCATTTCGGCAACCGGGGATCCCAAAGAGCAGAGGTATCCCTTACTTTCTAATTTCACGAAACGTGAAAACCCGAAGGGACAGGTGCTAGGTCATTTCGGCATTTCGGCAACCGGGGGTTCGAAGGACGAAGGAATGGGACGCTTGACTTGCGAAGTCCCAGTCCATGACATTTCGGCTTTTCGGTGACCAGGGATTCGAAGGAAAAAGGGATGGGATGCTTGACTTGTAGAGTTCTAGTCCCCGACAAGCACCCTTTTTGGCCTAGTGCAAGGTCACGGATCTTGGTCGTGTGTTGTGGGAGTTCAAGCTTGGCGCTTGGAAAATCCAACCGAGCATTAGTGAGGGACCTGTGTGTTCATTCAAAGGGTTCCAGTTTGGAACCAGAAGAGCCATTTCGGCTCCCGAGCCAGAAGATCCTGACAGGGAGGTCACACAACCCTGAGGAGGGATAGGGGGTCTGCATCAAAATTTCTCATTCATATTGTTTCTGATTCAAGAATAAGCATTGATCCTGAGAGGATTGTTTCTATCTTAAATCTTCCTGCCCCAACATCCAAGAAATAAATTCAAGCTCTTATGGCCACTATTAATTTTTTCCAGAGGCTTGTTCCTGATTTTGATGTCATTGTTAAACCAATCCATAATTTATTTAAAAAATATTGTTCTTTTTCCTAGACAAATGATGTCGAAAATGATTTTGTAAACATTAAGAAAGCAATCAACTCTACACTGGTTCTATCAAAACTGAACTTTGAAAAAGACTTTTTCATATATACAAACACTACAAAATAAGCAATTTTTTCTATCCTCTTACAGAATGATTACCAGAATAATGAAAAAACATGTAGCTTACATGAGTCAAATATTTTCATATGATGAAATTAAGGATTCTTATATTGAAAAGCATGTTTTTTCTCTAGTTAAAGCTATAGATAAATTTCATCATTTCATCAATCCTAGGCAAGCATACACAGGTAAAGGTCCCTTTTCTTACTGTCAAATTTTTACTTTCACATACTTATCTATCAGGAAATATTTCACATTGGTTCACAAAAATCCAGGAACATGAATTAAAAATCATGACTTCTAAAACCATCAAGGGATGAGACATATCCCTTCACTTGGCTCGACATCCTGAACCAAGTGAAAATGTTGAATATGAAGACAATTCACTCTCATCTTTGTTTTTTATTGAATCACTGAACACCCTCGGTATAAATATATTATTCATTACTTGCAATATCAAAGGTTTCCATATCACTTGAATCATCATCAACAAATGAGACTCCATATTGAATCTTCTAAGTATCTCATTCTGGGAGATTCTTTGTTTAGAATATCTACCGATGGGTTGCTGCTACGATGCATAGATAATGATGCATCTCAAAAAATATTAAATTAAATTCACGGATCAATGGCATCTGTTATTCAGATTGGTGGTCATTTTTCTACCAAATCCATCACTTTTAAAATCATTAGAACTAGTTACTACTGGCCATTCATTTTTTGGTATTCTTATCAATTCATAAGGGCTTGTGACAAATGCCAAAAGTTTGATGGTAAATAAAAAAAAAAAATTCCTTTACAGCCTATCCTTCCAGATTTCCCCTTCTCCAAGTTGGGTTTAGATTTTATCAGTCCTATTAATCCTCCATCTTATGTAGGTCATGTTTTTATATTGAAATCCACTGACTACTTTATTAAGTGGGTTGAGGATGTCCCTCTAAAACATGCTCAAGATGAACAGGTGATTAATCAAATATCTTTTCTAGATTTGGTCTTCCCTTAAAAGTTATTTCAAATAATGGACCAGCCTTTATTTCTACAAAACTAACTTAGTTTCTCACTAATCTTGGTGTTAATCATTTCACTTCATCCTCTTATTAACCTCAAGGGAATCGAAAATGTGATTCAACTAAGAAAAATATGGTCAAACTTATGAAAAGAATCATAGAAGACAAACCTCGACAGTGGCACTCACTTCTCACTTATGCTCTCTTGGCAGATTGTACAACCACTAAGGCTAGTACATGATTTACCCCATTCTAGATCTTGTATGACCAAGAGGCTATCATGCCAATTGAATTAGAACTTACTTCATTATGTTTGGCATTGCAAACTGAAGAGTTAAACTCTACTAATATTTCTCAAAGAAAAAATTCCTTGCTTGCTTTGGAAGAACAAAGGAGTCATGCCTTGGAAAATTTGAAAAGAAGACAACAAACAGTGAATAAATATTTCAATAAACAAGCAAAATATGTTGATTTTAAAGTTGATGGAAAAGTATTGTTTTGGGATTCTTCCCATGCTGAAAGGGGGAGACATTCTAAATTTCAAAAATTATGGCTAGGTCCTTTTAAGATCTCCTTTGTCCTTGGAACAAATACATACCTATTGAAGGACATGGATGAGAAATTATTCTCTCATATCACCAATGGTTCACACTTGAAACACTACTTGGAGCCAAATTTATTACTAATTGTATATACTATAAGTATGTTTGTTGTACATATTGTTGGTTTTCCATTTTAGTTACAGTTTTGTTTTGGTCATTTTTTGTTTATCTTTCATTGCATAATCATTTCATAGGTATGGAATAAAATGGATCATTTTTGTCATTGGTTAAGTCATTTTCTATAAATATTGTTGATCAGCAATGAGTGATCACACACAGCTGAGATATTATGGTTCATTGCTCTTGAAAAGATGGTGGAATATGCCTTCAATTTCATTGCTACTATAGCCAAGATGATTTTTTGTTTTCCCTTTTTCTACTTTCCCTTTATTCCCTCCATTTTGATGTATAAGATCATATCATATATAAATTACAGTGAATATTGGATTCTCATCATTCAATCACATGATATGATTTTTACAGTATGGTGCAAACAGGGCCAAACCCCCTCATACATATCACTTTCTATGAGTTATTAAATGAAGTCCCAATCCATGCATCCTTTCAATTCCATTTTCTCCCCCTTTTGCATGATTATTTACCTGGTTGTTATTTTTATACACCCCTACTGAGTTCTTTCAAACCAAAGATTCTAAATTCTAAATCAGCTATAAGCAGATTTCCCTCTGGATTCATTAGTTTGTTGACGAACAAAAGCGAAACATGAGTCTTACCTATAAAGAAGTTGCAATGCACTATTATTTATATTATTGATAATAATAACTAGTAGGTGGGACCTGTTAACACATAGGATGTACAGGAGTCAAGGTCTAGAAAGTTGATCAGAGTACAGTTACAAAATTCTTGATGTCATGATGGTGTTTGTCATCATTTGTAAAGAGGGAAGGTATTGGTCATATCTACATAGTTTGAAGGTCACCATCAAGTGTTTTGTCCAAAACAGGTGTACAAAAAGTTTTAAATATCCACTTACCCATTTAATTTTCATGTCACTTGTCAAATATCATCTCCTACAAACTCTCCTAAAAGTCCGCAACAATTAAAAATAACACCTCATGTGCTAAATCGTACATAATCATGATTTTGGAAATGTGGCACTTGGTGGATTCTTGTTTTCATCTCCTTGTCATCATTAATAATTTCCAAAAAATCTTGTTCAAAAGGAAGGTTCAACCATTTTCATGTTATTTTCATTTGCGAAGGTAGTTGTTGCAGATTGTCTATCATTGCAGACTGCGTGTTGCTTCAAATTGTTAGCGTTGCAAACTTTCCTGTAGAGGCTGGTGGTGAGTTAACACTTAAAGGGTTGATGGTTCGACTTTCCTCAACAAGGGGTAAACATCATATGCCAGGTACCATTGCTTGACACTCAATTCCATCATTTTGAAACCATTACAGTCATCAAGAAACCTATTTTCCACATAACTTTAGATGTTGTGAACTGTTTACACAAGTTAGCATTGCAGATCCCTTGTTTCACACATGATATGAAACCATAGCATACCTTGCCTTCACTCAGGTTTTAGATACCACCATTCAACTCAAAAAATATTAGCTCACACCTAATCTTTGAACTGCATTCTTTTGATGAAAACCCTAGTCACAAAACCACTTGCTACAAACTCTTTGTTTTAAATAGTTGCTTCAAAATCTTACTATTTGAGACTTCATTCAGCCTCAAGTTGTCATCATTTCATCCAAGATTTTAGCTCCAGTTATATTTTTAGTCTCTGCAATAAGATCAGAATATTGAAAAAATAATTGCAGCAATCAAAGGAACAGATAGCTAAAAGGAATCTGGACATGTTGGCTCAGGAAGCCATTGGATAAGATCATGGAGCATCATTTCTGTGACAATATATCAGTTTTTTATGGTTCCTTACATATGTTGGCTCACAACCCTAAGAAACATTTTTTGTCTTGTGTTTCCACTTGTTATTTTTGGAAGTCATTCTCCATGCCCAAGAGGTTGTAGGAGGAATTCGTAGAGGCTCGGAGTTTCTTTGCATATTTTTACATCAGTTGCAGTGAGAAGAAAGAAAAAATGTCATGCACAAGAAATTTCGCAATGAATCCTACAAATGCATTGTGAACCTGTTGAAAGTGAAAATGTTTGCAACGAACTTGCTGTGAACTCTAATAGTCTGATAAATTTGATATATAGGAGAGCTTCCAACTGTCAAACGAGGTTCAAATGATTTCCTAGGAAGTATTTATACATCAAGGGACACTTTTACCTGATATCCATCTCCACTAGATCTCCAAATATGAGTTGAATGAAGTTGCATTTATCATCACCAACAATTTCCTGGAATCTAGCAGTTACTTACTTTTTTGTTTGTTTGTCTACTTCCACACATTTACAAGGCACATAATCTTATGTGTGGGCTATGTGTTGATTCATAGAGGTAGTTTTCAAGTAAATTTCTATTTAATGTGTGATGCGACTCATGAATGAGGTTCGAGTGGTTTATGAGAGACTCATATCTTTTTTGCTTGAGACTGTAAAATTTTCCAGACTATGTATATACAGACTTAAGACTCTTGGATAATTGAATATCAACTCCTTTTTCTACTTTTACATGTTATATTCTTGTCTTTATTTGATGTTACCTATTGATAAAGGATTTATCTTTAATATTTTCATTCATTAAATGTAGTAATTGATTTACTGTCTATTTGTTGGTGCAAGTATTGTCAAAGCACATCTTCTTGTTGACTAGGAGGCTCCTTGTTAGTAAGAATTCTATTGTATGTGTGCCAAAAGTTCCTGATGTAACTTGGTTCATGTATTTAATTTTTCTCCTTCAGTCGTCCATATTTTCACTAATGTTATAAAAAAATATCTAAGATCATTCAATCCTTCCTTGATGGAGTATATTTTGTTGAAATTTTGTGTTGATATTTTAAAATTGAGTTTCTCATACATTCGTTACAATTGAATTAAAAAAACTTATCTTTTACAAACATCCAAAATTATGATGGATATTAGGCTTACACCTACAACAGACTAGGTGTGACTTCTAGTGATAACATTTCTAGCACCATTTCCGGGGATGTAGTTGAAGATTTTCCCTAGGAGAAAAGACAAAGCTTAGATCTAGTATTTGATGGTGAACAAAGGATGTTGACACAGTACATACTGCATCATTCACCTGTCGGATCCATGAAGGACAGATCCAATGGTGACTCCACATTTCAGAATGTCGAACGCATTTGTTGTTGCTTTTTCTCGGAGGTTTGCACCTCTTAACTTTTATGTAGCTCTTGGTTTCCCACATTCAGTACCTTATATGTCAAAATGGGGAGATTTTCTTCATATATTCAGATAAAGGAAGGAGGATAATCTTGCAGAGTATCTCATTAAGTTTCATCAATGCATGGATCAGTTGGATCTATATCATGAGGATGTATTGATGAAAATGTCCATGCATCCATTAGATGGTGATGCATGTCAATGGTATTTTTCATTACCTCATTCTAGAATTTCATCATTAAGGGAATTTCATTAATCATCTAATGAGAACTATAAAAAGTATTTTTCAGCTGAATTTCTATTTGAGATTTGTTGTGAGGAGTTTTAAAAGAATATTCAACATATAGTAGGTATTTCTTCAGATTGTAAGGTTGAAATAGATGTTTCTATTGAAGAAATAAAGGAAAAATCATATCATTCCTTTCCTATTTTTCCAGTGTTGAAAGAATATTTTGTTGACTGCTCTTATGATGAAGAAATTGGAAGCAATGCAGTAGATGCATTTTTCCTTGTAACAAATGTCTCTAAAAATCATTCCTCTGAGAGATAGTTGTCCCAAATGTTGTTAAATATTAGTCTATTCTTGATGGATATTCTAATGATAAGGAGCAGATCTTTACTAAAGAACAAACAAAGATTATTAGCAACCATCCAATATATGATAATGAATATGATAAGGAGGAGTTGCATCAGCAGTTGAAATTATTTTTATCACCCATTGATGAGCAGAAATATCCAAGGATCAGTGAGCCCATGTCTACCATTTTTGCACCTAGACTTGCAAAATACATAAAACGACATATGAGTAGTTATGGAGCATATGAGGACCAAAATTGTATTAATGAATCATCCTTCACAAAGGAGAAGGATTTTCTTCTTAACCAGTCGAAAGTATCTCATGTTCTTCAGGATTCAGTGGAAATATGGATGGATTCCTTGCTTACACAAGTCCCAATTGTTGCAGCTCTGGGTATATCTCTTATTTGCATCAGTAAATGTAAACTTTTCTTGGAACTTTTGCTACATATATTCCATTCTTTTTTCATTTTATCAAAGAGATTCCTGCAAAAAGTTATTTTCATCAGTCAAAATATTTTATGGCTTCATTGGAAATCTGATTACACTTGATCAAGCAAAGTTCAGATGATTAGAGTAGGGGAATAAGCTTGATTCAGAGAATTTTTCTTTTCAGTTTCATGGTGTGCAGTAGATCAGGAATAATGACTCCATAGCCCAATGGAGGCACTAGCTCAACAATTGTTCTTAATTTTGGTTGGTAGATTATTTTTCATTATGGATGAGCAGGGTTATAGATTTGCATGAATAGAATGAACGAAGGAATCTAGTCTATTTGTTCTTGGAGCCTCACAGGGAAGTCTCTATCCCTTGTGGAGCAATATGTTAACACATATGATGTATAGGATTCAAGGTCTAGAAATTTGATCAGAGTACAATTACAAAAGTCTTTATTTCATGATGGTGTTTGTCATCATTTGTAAATATGGAAGGTGTTAGTCATATATGCATAGTTTGAAGGCCATTGTCTAGTGTTTTTTCCAAAACAAGTGTACAAAAGGTTTTAAACATCCACTTAACCATTTAAGTGTTGTGTCACTTGTCAAATATCATTCACTGTAAACTCTCCTAAAATTACACATTAATTCAAAAAAACACCTCATGCACTAAATCATACATAATCATGATTTTGGAAATGTGGCACTTGGTGGATTCTTGTTTTTGTTGGATTACTGAGAGGTGAATCAGTAATAGAGAAATCTAATCCTTTTTAACCATATAATCCAAGTGTTATATCAATGTAGCATTAGTCATCCAATAACTGTAGAGTAAATAAACAATGAACAAATGAACAATCATACACATACACGGTACACCAGTGTTTTACATGGAAACCCAAAGTTGGAGAAAACCACGGAATGATTTTTTTTATATGTCTTGAAGAATTACATTCATTGGAAGCACCAACTTCCTTTGTTTTCCATCTGCAACTGGAAAGAGGCTCTAACCCCATAGTTTCTAAGCCTACAACCTGAAGGAAGCTCCAACTCCCCAATTCTCTAGCTACAACCAGACGGAGGCTACAACCCCCTATGATCTTCAGCTACAACTGGAAGGTGGCTACAACCACATGTCCTTGCCCCGTCCAACCACACTGACGTATAAGTAGAATGATGGAACCATTGTCACACTATCACTGTGAGATATATTGTTGTAAACGTGTACCAATAAACATGAACCATTCATCAACCATGCATCAACCTGTACCTCAACCTATAATCAACCTATACCATAAAAAAGTGCATCAACCATGCACCAACCTGTACCAAACAACCTGTAATCAACATGTACCATAAAAAAGTGCATCCAACCATGTACCATGTTGAAAATTCAACAAGAAACATGTGTCTAATTTACTTTTCCCTTAATTAAATTAGACAATAAATATTAATCTATTATCTCATTCATAACTGAGTGATTTGGAATTGTAATAGAATTATAAGTGTAGTTAAGTGAGTTAAGATTAGTTGTACTAGTTGTAACTAAACATGCACTAGTGAGAGTTCAGTTAATCAGTGAACTCACATGCAACTGAAGATTCGTCACGGTTAACTACATGCATGTCAGTTCCAATGGAGATCCAGTTGAGATAACAGGTGAAAGGGATAGTTTGGCTATCAGTTGTGATTTGTTCACACATGCAGTGAATATGCTTATGAGCATGTGCAAACGAGGCAATTGCATATTCGATTCATTGTGAGAATTCGGATTGCAGAGTTTGTGCAGAGGAGGCAGGCTATCTGGACACAGAAATTGGCACATGTATTTGCTAATTTGTGTATGATAGTGTGAGACAATTTTATTGTACTGAGAGCTCTTGGATTAGAGTTTTGTATGAGATTGTTTCATGATTCATGATATACATAATATATGATATTGGGGTTTTTAGATTTACGCTTTCTCGGTAAAACTTTTGTGTTGTGTGTTATTGATATTTCACTTTGTGCATTGTGGTTGTGATCATGGTTTAATTGCTTCCGCAATAATAATAGTAGAAGCGATTATGTATTTAACAAGTGGCGGAAATTGTTAGATCAGGATAATCGTAGGAATACATTAATTTGTATCGAAATTTCTACATGGTATCAGAGCCATGGAGGCCACGGAGTCACGGAAGTGAGGTGCGAACATAATTTCATTCTCGTAGGTCCCGCCTCTAGCCAGGTGCAAACTCTAGTACTAAAAACTTCTGGTTTTTTCAAGAACAGAAATTATCGCACCCTAGACAAAGGAAGGGTGCAAACTTCATTGTCATTCTCGCAGGAAAATACACTAGCAGGGTGCGAACTTCCCTCACCCTAACAGTGGAGAAGGGTGCGAACTTCTTGGGCATTCTCGCAGGCTACAGTGGAGCAAGGTGTGAACTTGACAGGCAAGTTCGCAGGCTATACACAGGCAGGGTGCGAACTTCCCTCAGGTTTCTCTCAGGTGGGGTGCAAACCTCCCAAGGAAAGAGGAAAGTGAAGGGGTTGAGTTTTGGGTTGGATAACATTCAAGATAGAAATGTCTTTCAATGGCTTGAGGTTGGAGTATGCACTCGAGGGCATCTCTAACTACATTTCTTGGAAGGACAGGATGGAGGCAGTGCTCGAAGACAATGGCTTGAAGGGTTACATTGACGCAGATGTTCCTAAGCCAGATGCAACAAACACTACAAATATTGATGCATGGCAAAAGAAAGTAGCAAAGGCGAGGAGGATTCTATTGGAGGGAGTACGAGACCACATTATCTCAAGTCTCCATGGGAAAACCACACCATATGCAATGTGGAAGGTTTTGACAGATCTGCTCCAAAATAGCAGCGACCATAGGAAATTGGCGCTCAAATATAAACTCAGGAAGATCAAGATGGAGAAAGGTGAAACCATTCCAAAATATCTCACGAAGTTTGTCCAATGTCGGGATGAGCTTGGAGGTGTGGGAATAACAATCGTTGCTGATGATTTGGTGAGCTTGGTGCTCCTAGGGCTTCCTAAGAGTTGGCACAGTTATCAAGACTCTATCAATGGAAGGGAAAAGTTACCGGATTGGGAACGACTATGGTCGGATCTGGTGCAAGAGGAGTTCAGGAGGAATACCAGAGATGGATCTTCATCAAAGCATGATGATGAAGAGGATTGTGCTTTGACTGCCAAGGAAAGGAAAGGGAAAGGGAAGAAATCCCAATCAAATTCTGAGTCTAAAGTCAAGAAGCTAGATTTTTCCAAAGTGAAGTGTTTTCACTGTCATGAACGTGGGCATCTCGCTACTAACTGTCCACAGAAGAAGAAGAACAAGACGGTTGTTGGAGCTGCAACTAGTGAGGCTCTTGTCTCACAATTTGAGCTTGACTTTTCTTTGATCACATGCATGGCTTCAAGTGCATCACGATCTATGTGGTATTTGAATAGTGGTGCTTCCTTCCACATGACAGGAGATAAAGAGTCTTTCATTGACTTGGAGGAGAAAGATCTCAGAATGCATATAGAGACGGGCGATGATGGAAAATACAGTGCAACTGGTATTGGTACCATTACCTTTCAGAGGGAGTCAGGTAAATCATTTCAATTGAAAAATGTTATGCATGTTCCAGGTCTGAAGAAAAACTTGGTCTTAGTCACAATGTTGGAGGACAAAGGATATGATGTTGTTTTTAGCAGTGGTATAGCCTACCTGCGACATAAAGCAATAGGTCAAGTCAAGAAGATAGGGATTCAAGTTAATAATCTCTACATGTTGCAGGTAGATGGCTGCGGTGCCATGATAGGCAAGGCAGAAACAATGGTGAGCCGGGATGAGGGTGAATTATGGCACAGGAGATTAGGCCATCTTCATCATAGAGCCTTGAAGATAATGCAGCAAATATCTACTGGACTTCCAAGGGCAACACTTGCTTAGTCAGATCAGTGCAAGGGGTGCACCCTGGGGAAGTATGTAAAGTCCACCTTTCATGAAAAGGAGAACCGTGCTTCGGTAATCCTGGAGAGAGTTCACACGGACGTGTGTGGACCATTCTCAGTTGCTTCAATAGAAAAACACAGGTATTATGTTATTTTTGTTGATGACTTTTCTCATAAATGTTGGATATTCTTCATGCAGAAGAAGGATCAAACATTCTCAAAGTTCTATGAGTTTAAAGCATTGGTGGAGAAAGAGTCAGGGAAGCAAGTGAAAGCTCTAAGGAGCGATAATGGTGGAGAATACATATCTAACAAATTCAAAGATTTCTGTAGCAGAGAAGGAATTCGAAGAGAACTCATAGCACCTCATAACCCACAACAAAATGGGGTCGTAGAGAGAAAGAACAGAACAATTGTGGGTGCGACACGAGCAATGTTGCATGATCAAGGCCTACCATTGCATTTGTGGGTAGAAGCATGCAATACTCTGGTTTATGTGCAGAACCGTTGTCCTCATAAAGTACTTGGCATGAGTACACCTGAAGAAGATTTTACTGGTAAGAAACCTAATGTTTCGCATTTAAAATTTTTTGGCTCATTTGTTTTTGTGCATGTGAACAAGGATGCCAGGAAGAAGCTGGAACCGACTGCTGAAGTTGGGATATATGTGGGGTACACAGAAACACCCCATAATTATCGTGTGTATTTTCCGAACAATAAGATGACTGTTATGCGACGGGATATAAAATTCGATGAGGGGAAAGCTATGCGGTTGTCGCTTGAGAGGGAGCTAGACTTGCATGCAGAAGAGGAATTGTTGGTTCCCAAGGATGAGTCTCAAGATGTGGATCAGCCACATGAGGAAGTTTATGGAGTGGAGGAAACCACTCAAGCAGATCCATCCATCAGAAATGGAAGAAAGCGCACCACGGAAGATGAAATATTGAGACTAGATGCTGCATAGAATATAGGAGCCCCTATTTCATAGTGAAGATAGAGACAGTCTCCTTATTGATTTGCTGGATACATGGCTCTTATGAGCAAATGTATTGTGACTAAACCATCTTCCTTTCTGGAAGCAGTGCAGGACCCCACTTGGGTTGATGCAATGGTAGAGGAGTATGACTCCATTGTCAAAAATAGTGTATGGGAAATTGTCCCAAGACCGATTGATAAATCAGTGGTAGGTTCAAGATGGATCTACAAGGTAAAGAAAGTTGCTGATGGGAGTGTGGAGAAATACAAGGCTAGGTTTGTGGCTCGGGGCTTCTCACAGATCAAGGGGATAGATTATGGTGAGACCTTTGCACCTGTCGCAAGGTACTCTTCCATAAGATCCATCCTTGCACTCTCAGTACAGATGGGCTAGCGCATTCATCAGATGGATGTAAAAACTGCATTCCTCAATGGGATCATTGAGGAACAAGTGTACATTGAACATCCATAAGGTTTTGAGACCTTTGAAAAAGAGTCGCATGTGTGCAGACTCAAGAGAGCACTGTATGGGCTGAAGAAAGCACCCCGTGCTTGGTACACTCAAATAGACAGCTATTTCACCGGATTGGGCTTCACCAAAAGTGAAGTGGATGCAAACCTATACCAAATTGTGGTGGAGGGTAAGTTTTTAATCATTGTGCTTTATGTTGATGATTTAATACTGACTAGTGATGAGCAGTTGATAAACTCATGCAAGGAGGACCTTGCAAAGGAGTTTGAGATGAAGTATTTGGGCCTTCTTCATTATTTCCTTGGATTGGAAATATGGCAGCGAGATGGTGAACTTTTTGTGTCTCAAGGAAAGTATACAAGAGAGATATTGGGTAAGTTTCACATGGAGGGCTGCAAACCCATGGATACTCCTCTTCCAGGAAACTGGAGGAAAGAGGATGCTACTTCTGGAGAGGTAGTGGATGCTACTATTTATCGACAGTTAGTGGGTTCGCTAATGTATTTAGTGAACACGAGACTGGACATTTGCTACATAGTTAACCAGCTAAGTCAAGCAATGGTTAAGCCTACCAAACTCTTTTGAAAGGCGGGTAAGCATGTCCTGAGATATCTGAAGGGAACATCTGAGTATGGATTATGGTATATACAAACGGATAAGGTGAAGTTGCATGGCTTCACGGATGCAGATTGGGCAGGCAGCCCAACAGACAAAAAGAACACATCAGGAGGGATCTTTAGTATCGGATCTACAGTTGTTTCTTGGTACAGCAGAAAACAGAGATCTGTGGCACTTAGTTCAGCGGAAGCGGAATACATGGCAGCGAGTCAAGCTGCATGTGAGGCTATCTGGATGAGGAAGATCTTGGTTGGTTTGTTTGGTTCTCATTTAGATCCGACAGTGATTTATTGTGATAATCAGAGTTTCATTAAACTCTCGATTAATCTTGTGTTTCATGACAGATCTAAGCATATAGATATCCGGTATCATCATCTCAGAGATTGTGTGCAATGGAAGATCATGTTGCTTCAATACATTCCTACGGAAGATCAGGATGCAGACATTCTGACAAAGGTGTTTACCAGGAGCAAATTCGAATATCATAGAGACAGGATTGGGGTGAAGGATAATCCCTTTCTTGTTGAGAGGGAGTGTTGAAAAGTCAACAAGAAACATGTGTCTAATTTACTTTTCTCTTAATTAAATTAGACAATAAATATTAATCTATTATCTCATTCATAACTGAGTGATTTGGAATTGTAACAGAATTATAAGTGTAGTTAAGTGAGTTAAGATCAGTTGTACTAGTTGTAACTAAACATGCACTAGCGAGAGTTCAGTTAATCAGTGAACTCACATGCAACTGAAGATTTGCCACGGTTAACTACATGCATGTCAGTTCCAATGGAGATCTAGTTGAGATAACAGGTGAAATGGACAGTTTGGCTATCAGTTGTGATTTGTTCACACATGCAGTGAATATGCTTATGAGCATGTGCAAACGAGGAAATTGCATATTCGATTCATTGTGAGAATTCAGATTGCAGAGTTTGTGCAGAGGAGGCAGGTTGTCTGGACACAGGAATTGGCACATGTATTTGCTAATTTGTGTATGACAGTGTGAGACGATTGTATTGTACTGAGAGATCTTGGATTAGAGTTTTGTATGATATTGTTTCATGATTCATGATATACATAATATATGATAGTGGGGTTTTTAGCTTTACGCTTTCCCGGTAAAACTTCTGTGTTGTGTGTTATTGATATTTCACTTTGTGCATTGTGGTTGTGATCGTGGTTTAATTGTTTCCGCAATAATAATAGTAGAAGCGATTATGTATTTAACAAGTGGCGGAAATTGTTAGATCAAGAGAATCGCAGGAATACATTAATTTGTATCGAAATTTCTACATACCAAGTATGTACTAATCATGTCTCAACTACTCATCAACTATGACTCATCAATATGTACCAACATCATCAACTATACACCTTATGTATGTGCCAACTCCTCAACTACTTGTCTCAACCATGTACCCAACATGTACCTCAACCAAAATCCCTCATCAATTTCATCATCCAAATCTGATTTGTAACTCTATAATAGACCTAGTTTATATGATCACATACCTTCAAACCTTCCTTAACTTTAACAACAAGAGACTAGCATTTTCATCAAACTTTTCTTTAGTCTCACATGACTAGTTTTGGATTAATCAACAACCCTAACTTGAAATAATCATAACTATGTACCTGTAATGAATAAAGATATGAAAATAGTACAAAATGTTGTTCAGTGTGTTTTATGCCATTCCTTCAGGTTTCACTACTTAGAACCTCTCAAAAAATGAGTTATAGAAAAAATGGCATACCTTGTTGAATTCTGGTTTATTCTAGAGAGCGAACTTGTAGAGCATGCCCTGCACGGAATATTTGTTGTATGGATCTGAAAATTTTACAAAGAATAATATAGACTGTACTCTAACCAACACATGTGGTCTTACTTAATTTGGATCTATTATGAAGAAGTTATGATGTTTTTACCTGAAACACTTGTTTTAGACTAGTTTCAGGACTAGCCACAAACCCTATTTTCCGCGGAGTGTAACTCCAAAACTACAACAAACCACAAAATAAAATTCATACCACAAATACTTGCATATGTTTTCTCAATGCCCTATAAATTTCACAGTATGAATCATTCTAGAAAACAAGTTATTGCGAAAATGGTGAGATGACCTGTAAATAACATACCTTAGAAAGCATCATCAAAATAATATATCCTCCCTTGAATTTCAGCCTTCTTTACTTCACCTTCTCTCTTAAAATCATCTTAGATATCTTTGGTTACCTCAGTCACCTGTATATATTCAATATTCTCAATTGTGATGTAAAATGAGAGAGTCCTGTCTCTTATTTATACTTTCATGTAGCTTCCTCAAGGGGTTACCTTTTAACCATCTTAACCCACTTTCCTTATTTTAGGGTTAACCAACTTCTAACCACTTGTAAAATTAGTAATTTATCCATTAAATTTATTATTTAAATCATTTATTTTGTATCCACTTTGACTTATAGTAAACCCATCACTTCACTTTACCTCAAGGGGTTACATTCTAACTATCTTAAACCACTTTCATTATTTTAGGGCTAACCCACTTCTAACCACTTGTCAACTTAGTAATTTCTCCATTAACTTTATTATTTAAATAATTTCTTTTGTATTCACTTTGAATTATAGTACACTCATCACTTCACTTTATTATTTTCCTTCTAAAAATCTCTTAAACCACTTTGACTACTTTGACCTTTTGGGGCTTCTAGATGAATCATGAGGGTTCACCAACTTTACATGGCCATAACTCTCTAACCGTGAGGAGTTATGTGACGTTCCACATACCACTGGAAATGGAATGACATGTACTATCCATATAGAATAGTATTACCTACAAATATATCAAAATGCATATCGTTATCCATCAAACAAACTTGGGTCCATTACCCAAACTTGGTTTCTCCAACTTCCTTCAAGGGTTGACATCAATGACAATCAACCTTAATCAACAATATCCCCCTTTGGAATTGATGGAAACACTCTGATGCAATACTAAAATCATGTCATGCAATACTGAAGTTATATCGCTCATGCTCCCCCTGGAACCATACCTCTTTCCTCTGCATCTGATAAATCTCTCCCCCTTTGTCATCAATAAAAAAGGTATTTTTCCATCTGGGGTTGCTCCCCTTAACTGAACTGTCATCTTTATTGTGCTTCCTTGTGTACATGTAAGACATATAAGATAAACATTCAAAATCATTCATTTTGGAGTAGAAATAACTCTGACTCTCTGGCGAATATACTCAAAGGATTCCCGTGGAAGTGGTTTTGTAAATATGTCTGCCACTTGTTCTTTTGTGCCCACATACTCAACTCTGATGTTCTTTTCTGCAACCTGTTCCCATAGAAAGTGATACTTGATTGGAATTTGCTTCATCTTGGAGTGCATCATCAGGTTCTTTGAGATATTGATGGTGCTTGTATTATCAAAATAGATTGGAATGGGCTCATCATACTCAACCTATATATATGTTAGAGTTTGTTTCATCCAAAGAACCAATGTACAACATGTTGATGTTGCAATATACTCTACCTCGGTTGTAAACAAAGATATTGATTATTGTTTCTTTCTTAGCCATGATACTAAACACTCACCCAAGTATATTGTTGCTCCATTGGTGTTTCGTTGGTCATCAATACAACCTGCCCAATCTGCATCTGTGTAGGCAATAAGTGCTAGATCCTTTCCTTTTGGATACTATAATCCAAACTCTTTTGTTCCTTTGAGATATCTGAAAATCCTCTTCACTGCTAATACATGTGATTCCTTTGGTGTTGCTTGAAATCATGCCACATGTCCAACTGCTTGCATTACATCTAGTCTAGATGTTGTCACATATAGTAGGCTACCAATCATTGACCTATATTTCTTCTGATCTGTAGACTTTGAATCATCATCTTTTCTTAACTTGCAATTGGTTTGCATGGGGTGATAATTGGTTTGCAATCTTCCATTATGAACCTCTTTATCATTTCTTTGATATACTTGTTTTGAGAAATAAAAATTCCTTAGTTTCTTTGACATATCTGAAGTTCTGGAAAGAAGGATAGTTCTCCAAGTAATGACATTTAAAATTCATTCTGCATATCCTTTCAAAAAATTTGGCTTAACCTATCATCACCACTACCAAAAATAATATCATCAACATCAACTTCAATTAATAAAATACTATATTGACTTACCTCTATGTAGAGGTTGATGTCTGCAATTCCTTTTCTGAACCTTGCATGTTGTAGATATTTATCCAGTCTAGGGTACCATGCTCTAGGATCTTGTTTTAGACCATACAAGGGCTTCTTTAATTTACACACATAATCTGCATTCTCTGACAACTGAAATCCTTCTGGTTGTTCAATGTAGACTTCTTCTTCAAGTTCCCCATTCAGAAAATCTGATTTTATGTCCATCTGATACACTTTGATATTTTCGGAGCATGCATAAGTTAAAAGCAATTGGATTTATTCCATTCTGGCAACTGGGGAAAATGTCTCTTCAAAGTCGATTCCTTCAACCTGTGCATATCCTTTGCATACCAATCTAGTTTTTTTCCTTGTAACCTTTCCATCTTCATTCAATTTATTCCTGTAAGCCCACTTTGTGTCGATCACATTCTTATCCTTTGGTCTTGGAACCAATTCCCAAGTGTCATTTTTCTCTATTTGATCCAATTCTTCATCCATGCCCTTTTTCTAAAATTCATCCTTGTTGGCCTCTTCAAAATAGGTTGGTTCAATCGTATATGTGAGTGCTAGGTGCGTTTGTTCTGGTGAAGGCATTCTTCTTCTAGTCTCAACTCCTGCATCTTTGTTTTTGATAATCTGATCTGAAGGATGATTCTTTTGTACTCGTCTACTAGGTGTCTTTGGAGTCACTTGCTGAACTTTCTCTTACGCTTATGTTGGATCCTCTTCGTCTTCCCCTTATTTTTCATCTTTTGTTTCTTCTTCGTAAAGTTGTTCCATTAATTCATTTTCTTCTTCTTTCAATTCTTGTCTACCTGTTTCATCAATTGTTACGTTGATGCTTTCCACAACTTTGTTCAATCTCAGGTTTTAACACTTGTATTATTTTCTTGTACTTAAGTAACCAACAATTACTCCTTTTTCCACACGAGAATCAAACTTTCTCATTCTGCCATATTCACTTTTGATGTAGCATTTGCTTCCAAAAACTCTGAAGTGCTTCACATTTGCTGGTCTTCCTTTCCATAGCTCGTAGGGAGTTTTTTCAGTGTTGTTTCTTAGCATTACTCTGTTTTGAATGTGAACTATTGTATACATTGCCTGTGTCCAAAAAATATCTGTCAATTTGGAATCCATTAGCATTGTTCAAGCCATTTCCTGTATTGTCTTGTTCTTTCTTTAAACAACTCCATTCTGTTGAGGTGTCCTAGCAACAAAGAATTGTCTTTTTATTCCATGACTGCTACAGTAGTCCATAAATTAATTTGAAGTGAACTCTCCTCCATTATCAGATCTCAAGCATTTGATTTTTGAATCCATTTCATTTTCAACCATTTCCTTGTAGATCTTTAAGTTTTCAAAAGCTTCTGACTTATTATTGAGAAAGCAAACTGCAGTCATTCTTGTATAATTATCAATTAATAACATAAAATGTTTCTCACCTTTTAAACCCTTTTTTGCAGTTGGTCCAACTAGATCAGTATGCACAATTTTCAGTGGTATTTTCATTGAATATTCCTTTGATTTGAACCTGGTCTTTGTTTTCTTTCCTTGTTGACAATGCTTGCATAAATTGTTGGTTCATTTCGTGATCTGGGGCATTTCTCTGATTGTTTCTCTTTTGTTGACTTTGACAAGGTTATCAAAATGTATGTGACCCATTATTCTATGCCATAGCCAACTTTCATCTTCCTTTCCTAGACAACACTTTTCATTTCCAATTTCACTTAACACATATATGTTGTTTGAAGTTCTCACGGCTGTAGAAATCAATTTTATTGAACCTTCTTTTCTTATATCGCACTTTTTTAAATCAAAAGTAACTTTATGACTTTGGTCACACATTTTAATCACACTTAGAATATTATGTTTCATATCTTCTACTAGTAGAAAATTTTCTGCCTTTGTATTCTTGTTCCCAATTCTGATTGTGCCTTTTCCAATGATTTTGGTTGAATCGTGATTTCCGAAGGAGATTGGTCCATCTCTTTCCTTTCCTAATGTAAGAAACATGTCTTTATCAGCTGTCATGTGTTTTGAACAGCCATTGTCAACATACCAACCACGTTTCTTCTGCTTATCTTGTAGAGCGAGTGTGCATTCTTCATTGTTGTATTGATTATGTTTTCTTATCCATGTCCTTTTTTGAGGTTCCTATCTGTAATTGTTGTTGTTTTGTTGTGGTTCTCTAGGAGGGATTTGCATTCTGCAATCTTTGGCCATGTGTCCAAAGTTGTTACACTTGTAGCATTCCACTTCAGTGCTCAATGATTCAAACATGTTGTAACTTCTTCTCTGTGTTTCACTAGGCCTTCTTGGATAACCCTTTTGTGTATGACTTTCAAAGTTGTTTATGTTCTTGTTGTTATCTCTACAATTCACAGTTTTATGTCCAAAATTATTAAATGCATAACACAAACCAAAAAAGATAGTTTGATACCTGGGAGTTGAATATATTCTTAAAGGAGGTGCTCTTATGAATCCTTCTTCTTCCTGAGACCTGTATGTTTTTTTTGGTCGTTGATTTTGAAATATGAATCTTCTCGATGGAGGAGTGTCCCTGTAATTTTCTCTGTAGACCTTCCTATCACCTTTCATTATTTATGCATAGCTTTTTGGATATGTTTATTTTTCTGTTGTTTTGGAGATTGATCCCTTTTTTGTCTAATTGTATCCAAGTTTGGACTTGTCATGATTAGGCCTTTGACTGTTGATAATGCCATTCAAAACTTTTGAACTGTTCTACATATTTTTATTTTGAAGATCCTTTCTTAATGTGACAATCTTTGCTTCCAAATTTTCAATGATCATGTCTCTTTATTCTTGTTTCTCTTTGAGTTCTTATTCAATTATTTTATCTTCTTCAATTTGAACCTTCAAATTCATGATAATTTTCTCTAATTCATGAGTGTCTTCTTT
Source organism: Picea engelmannii (assembly GCA_009831015.1). Taxonomy (NCBI): domain Eukaryota; kingdom Viridiplantae; phylum Streptophyta; class Pinopsida; order Pinales; family Pinaceae; genus Picea; species Picea engelmannii. Next base: position 170,619 of record ML812874.1, on the reverse strand, counting down.
CTTGTCTAGTTCCTCTTGTAGCTTCTTGTTTTTCCTCTTTTCTCTTCTGATAATATATTTGGCACTCATCAATTCCTCTTGGTAGTCAACTTCTGCCTCTTCAATTTATTCTTCAGATTATTCATATTCTACTTTAGAGACTTCTTTATCAGAGTCTTCTACTTCCATGAATAGAACCCTTTTTGTTTCACTGTCACTAACTTCATCTTCATCTGATGATGAGATGTCTTCTTTGGTGCATAAGTTTTTCTTGAAAACTTTATTTGTGGTTCTTTTGCCTTTATATGTTTGTCTTCTTTTTTATTCACCTTCCTCATTTCTCTTTTTCTTATCAGGACATTCGTTAGCAAAATGGCCAATACCATCACAATTAAAACAAATTAAAGGAATCTTACCTCTATACCTACCATCGGTTCCCTTGTTCAGTCTTCTGACAAAGTTGGCTACTTCTTCATCATCTTCTGAGATGTCACTATTGTTACTATGTTATTTTTCTTCTTTCTTTCCCTTTTTCTTTGATCTTTTGGATGCTTTGAAGGTTGTTTCTTTTACATCTACATTTTCCTATTCAGTTCTCATTTCATATGATGTCAATATTCCATGTAGTTCATCCATGCTTATTGAGTTTAGATATGCTCTTTCTTCTAGTGTTGATATCTTAGGGTCAAATATCATAGGAAGAGATCTTAGTACCTTTTGAACAATTATAGATTCTTGAATTTCTTCTCCCAATCCTATGAATGCATTTACTATTTCATCGACTCGTAAGAAGTAAGCTGCAATATTCTCATCTTCCTTAATCTTTAGTTGTTCGAACTGACCTCTGTAAGTTTGAAGCTTTGATGCTTTGACTTTTGAATCTCCTTCATAAATATTTCGATGTTTGTCCCAAATATCTTTAGCGGATTTACAATGTGCAAATTTGGTGAATATTGTTTCACCAAAACCATTCATAACTGCATTTGTGGCTTTGGAATTATTCTGACCGAGTTTCACTGCTTTGTCATTTGTTGGCGGAACTGCTGGTACTATGTATCCATCTACAATTGATTGTCAAATTTCAAATCCCTGTGCATGTATATATGTCTTCATCCTTATTCTCCAAAATGCATATTTTTTTTCCATCAAATTGTGGTATTCCATTTTTATACAAGTTGTTTCTCTCCATGATCTACCTTTCAGTGGTTAAATTGATTTTTGAAGGAACCGACTCTGATACCAATTGTTGGATTACTAAGAGGGGGGGTGAATCAGTAATAGATCAATTTAATCCTTTTTAACCATATAATCCAAGTGTTATATCAATGTAGCATTATCATACAATAACTGCAGAGTAAATAAGAAATGAACAAATGAACAATCATACACATACAGAGTACACCAGTATTTTACGTGGAAACCCAAAGTGGGAGAAAACCACATAAAATTTTTTCTTATATGTCTTGAAGAATTGCATTCATTGGAAGCACCAACTTCCTTTGTTTTCTAGTTGCAACAGGAAGGAGGCTCCAACCCCCTAGTTTCTCAGGCTACAACCTGAGGGAAGCTCCAACTCCCCAATTCTCTAGATACAACCATAAGGAGGCTACAACCTCCTATGATCTCTTACTACAACCACTTGTCCTTGCCCTATCCAACCGCCCTAACGTATAAGTAGAATGATGGAACCACTATCACACTATCACTATGAGATATATCGATGTAAACTTGAACCATGCATCAACTTGTACCTCAACCTGTAATCAACCTGTATCATAAACAAGTGCATCAACCATGCACCAACCTATACCAAACAACCTGTAATCAAAATGTACCATAAACAAGTGCATCCAAAAATGTACCAATTATGTACTAATCATGTATCAACTACTCATCAACTATGACTCATCAATATGTACCAACATCATCAACTATACACCTCATGTATGTGCCAACTCATCAACTACTTGTCTCAACCAAGTACCCAACATGTACCTCAACCAAAATCCCTCATCAATTTCATCATCCAAATATGATTTGTAACTCTGTAATAGACCTAGTGTATATGATCACATACCTCCAAACCTTAACTTTAATAACAAAAGACTAGCATTTTCATCAAACTTTTCTTTAGTCTCACGTGACTAGTTTTGGATTAGTCAACAACCCTAACTTGAAATAATCATAACTATGTATCTGTTATGAATAATGATCTGAAAATAGTACACAATGTTCTTTAGTGTGTTTTATTCCATTCCTCTAGGTTTCACTACTAGTAACCTCTCAGAAAAGTAGTTATAGAAAAAATGGCATACCTTGTTGAATTCTGGCTTATTCTAGATAGAGAACTTGTAGAGCGTGCCCCACACGGAATATTTTTTGTATGGATATAAAAATTATTGTTGTGTCCATTTGGGTTAGCTAGACAAGACAACAGTGAATGCAAGAGTTAGAAACATCAAGCATAAGAAATAAACAAATAACTAAGCTAATAACAATAAAAGAAACTAAACTAGAGTACATAAGGGAAATAGAACAAGAAATAAACAACATTCATGCCACCAATGGATAAGTTGTATTAGTGGGAAAACATCAAAGAGAAAGGGATACTTATGGGTCCCCTCTTCCTCCAAGGGAGGGCTCTTGAACCCCCAATGATTGAGCTCTTCTTACAAGTAGCAAACTAGAAGGAAATGGTGAATAAATACAAAGCTAATTCACTCAAGAGGTCATGTGAATGGCTAAATGAAATGGTGCTTGTATGCTCTAGTGAGGAAAGAGGTTCCTCTAAGAGAATATAGGTAGAATAAAAATACAAATGAATTATTGAAAATATAGTGCACCCATGGCCTCTTTTTATAGCAAAGCTTTGAGGCATTATTCAACCAGTCTTTTGTGTGAACAAGGGGCTCTTTAGGGCACCCTTAGGTCTTTGACCAGCCCCCCACTTGGATTCATCTCAGATTTGGGTGTCAAATCGACTTGGGAGACGAACCAGAAGTGGGTGGAAGGTCGACCAAAATCATAAATGCACCGTTCTGAGGTATTCGCGGACTTTTGCGTCCACAATCGCGCATCAGGCACATGTGCACTTTTCCGTAGTTCTTCAAATGTCGCATGTGTGCGTGATTCCTTTGTATCCTTAGCGCATGCTGATTTTATAACCAGTTGTATAGTTTTGTGCCCTTTGGAAATGCATTTTTTGGGCCATGGATGAACTAATGTGTGTTTGGAGATGTTGGATTCCTGTAACCATTTGCAGACAAAATTCCAGTGATAACATATGCCCCCTGAGGTGTGAGGTTAGGAGCATGCGTATAGCCGAAATACATCAATGTTTCTTCTACTAAGAGTACTTTTGTAATAAAGAGTGGGGAGGGGAGTTTCAAGAGCGACCCATTGGAGGGAGAGGGGAACCTGTGGGACCCAAACCTTTCGCCAGGTGTGGAAAAATAAAACTGTGTACAAACGAGGAAAACATGCCCCATTCTCGTGTCATGTAACTCAAAAATGTGTAAGACAGTAACTAAAGTTGTATGTTGACGTAGATAATTGCAATGCCCTCTGGGGCGGTTTGATAATGGCAGGGGATAATTTTGATGATGAACAAACTCTGAAAAGAGGTGATAACACTTGTAAGAAGTGTCGATGATACACAGGCATTGATAGCCTATCAAATTTCAGAGGTCTTCGGCGAAGATAAAACAACTGCAAATAGTGGCAAAGTAAGACCCTCCGTAGCATGATATGGTGTTGAAGTTGAATTTTATGGGAATCAATGACAGCAAAGAGTAATGATGGTTCTCTCTATGTCGTCTGAGACTCCTCATTGTAAAGGTAATGAGAGCCAAGATATTGTCGCTCTTCTGGAAACTGTACTGATGTCGACAAAAAGGGAGACGCAACTCCAAGAAGAAAAGGGATTCATGAAATCCACTGGATGAGATCAGGAACTGATGAGGTACATGGGCGAAGTCAATATGCAGTGAGACTCAAGACTATCCTTGGTTGGCGATATATGTGAAGTATGAGTGGCAGCAACCGTGAAACTGGGTCTAGTGTCAGGGGGATGACTAGACGTGGGTTAAGTTGTGCCAAAGGTAGGACCAAATGGAAAAAATCATAGATAAGGGGTACATGAACTGTGGGATACTCGGGGTTTTTGGACAATGTCAACAAGAGTAGAAGATAATGAATGCGCCAACCAATGGCAACATGGTTTTATTTTTCCAGAAAAAGAAGGTCGCCAAGGGTGACGACAAAAAGCTATGTAAATGTTGGAAACAAAGGCTTTTTACAATTACCAAATGAATAAAGAATAAGTTGGGACTGTTATCGCACGGTTTGTAGGAAAGGTTTAAGTAGCTTGAGTCAAGGTTTAAAACCAGCGTAACAGGAGCTTCCCCACCCACTATCACCTCGATGGGGAGCTCTTTCTATTTAGGATGGCTAGTCCAAGGGAGACGTCCCTATGTAATCTGGTTTCTGAAGGGATAAAAGTTCAATGGATCAAGGTAAGAGGTTCCCTTTCATAGATTACTGCCAATAGAGATAGTCAAAGGAGATGTTCCACTGATGAGGCACCTGTTTGCGAGACAAGACAAATGACTAAAAGTGTGTTGTAGTGATTAGTACTTCAAAGCATTAATGACTATCTTCAAAATATATGTGATCAATGATCAAATGTAATTATTGACGAAGTCAATGATTACTAAACAAAGACAAATAACTTATATCACTTCTTCAATAAATACAAAGAGATAATGGCATTCAATATATAGGATCAAAACCTTGTATTATATCACAATGCAATTTCATATCATAAATCTGCTCACAATGAATATACATGCTGCGTCACTATTGCATAAATAAGGTGACGTCAGCCCTAGATTTAAGTCAAATTTATAGACAAAGAGAAGGACGTTTGGTCAACTAAGCTTGCAAATGTAATTAATGACTCAAAGTCTATCAAATGAGGTGACAAGTGTCAAAACATTTTGAGCCCAAAACAAGTTCTTTAATAGGTATGGCGTCACCTATAATGTTGTTGCATTCAGGTTTAGGGTTAGTTAGACAAGAAGTGGACGTTTTTGCTAATTCAACCAATGAAAATTCATGAAACCTCTATGGCTATGATAAGATGACTCAGCCGCAACTTTCTATCCAAACACAAGTCTAAAATAGGCAAAACGTCATCAGCATTAGGGTTAGTTCTAGATGCTAGGGTTAGATGTTAGGTTAGTTAGGGTTTCAAAATAGAAGAGTTTGAAAGAGTGTTTAGGCACAAACAAGCTCAAGATTATCTTCTAGACTAGTGCCTTGGGTTAATGGAGTCAATTGAAGTGAGACTAATGACTTGGAAGACTCAAACTTAAGAAAAAGAGAGTTAGGGTTTGATGGTGTTGCTATGGCAAGGCCACCAAATCCAAACCCTAAGAAGAGAAGGCTTACTTAGGTGTAGCAAAGGCTAGGCCTAATGATTCCTCTTCTTTTCTTAGGACTCCTTTGGCAAAACGGCTAGCTTATGGACACAAACCTATGGCTGAAAAGTGTTGTTTAGAAGACAAGGCTTTTCAAACACTAGAAGTAAACCCTAGGTGTAAAAAAAATTAGGCCTAGGACGCCTTCTTTCTTCAATTTGTGCTCAAAACTAACTCAAGAAAAGAGGAAGTCTAGTGTAGCTATGGCTAGGCTAAAACTTCTCTAATCAAATGGCTATAAGC
>ML812874.1:126951-138706 GCA_009831015.1 Picea engelmannii | reverse complement strand
TGAACATTGCTATCTAATTCAAAGTGTTATTTCTGTTGCTATTTCGTATATCATTTCTGTGTATTGTGAAGATTATGCTGGATATTTTACTGTTATTCTGTCATTTCTAGCATTTCGTTTCTGTTCTGCATATTTTATATATCAGGTATCTTGCAGCCACATCCTTGGCAAGGAGGGAAAAAGTGATTTGAGAAACCAATTGAGGCATTCTTTCTTGGTGGCTTCACCTTTGCATAGACGACGTCATCGACGCCATTTATGAATGTGGTCAGCGATGTGTGTAGTGGAGGTTTGTTTAAATTCTGAGAGCAGTTCGAGACCATTGTCATCATGGATTGGTAGTTGAAAGAAGGTCAAAAATGCTTTGGCCAAAGATTCAAAGGTCACATGGGACCAAGATTTTTCTTCTACATACCACTTGGTTGATGGGACAGTGAATGTGTGTTGAAATAACCTCAATCGGATGGAGTCGTCCATGATGTTATTTGAAGAGAACCATAAGTGGAAGTTCATGATATGGTTGGCTAGGTTGTCTCCCACTTTTCCTTCAAACTTGGGGATGTATGAAGGGAGTTTGGTAGGCATTGCAAGCCATGTGGGGTCATAAAATATAGGATCATTGGTGAGTTTAGTTAGATCCGGTATGTTGAGGGAAGCCAAGTATGGCATCTAGGGTGGTGGTGGAGGATTAGCTTTATCCATGGTGTGACTGTTTTGGGTACCTGGCCCTTGAGGGGGGTTAGGTGGAGTTGTACTTCCTCCTGGGGAAGAATTGTGCCCCCCGCTTCCTTGTAAAGGAAAGTGAGTGGATAGTTGACCTTGGGAAGTGGACCCAAGTAAAGTGGAACCAAGAAAAGTGGATCCCAAGATGGTAGCACTCACAGGGGTGTGAGAAGGTGGAGTCGATGATTTGGAAAGATGAGGAACTCCCCCTAGAATGGGAGGGAGATTTAACAAGCATCTAGAATGACGAGGATTATATCGGTCCCCTATGATGTCTAATTAGCAAAGTGGATGTGTGCAAATGGCGATGAGAGAAATAAATGAACAAGAGTCTTTGTTATGATTTTTGGACCTTCAAAATATATCTCACAATCGCATGTAATCACAATATCATCATACATAAATCAATTGATAAAGAAGCATACATGTGGGTAGGTAGATTTTGTCCCCGTGGGACAACAAAGAAAACAAATTCTCGTGTCCTAAAAATATGTAACGTCCTTCCTCTCAAAATAGCACTAGACCTTCCAATAGCACTCAACAATGGGGTCTGAAGCCATCGGAAGAGGAACTAGTAAAGGATGAAACAATCAGTTATAATGAGGGGTAGAGGGGGCATATCCCGAACGAACTGGTGATATTTCCCAATAGCCACACAAAATCTGATCAAGGTGCAATTGCAGCCCCAATTCCCACCTAGTTAGATGTCCTAAAATTTGGTCACTACGTACCTCAGTCAAAGTGCAACATTTAGATTTTCGGCCTAAGAAATGGGTCACGAGATGGATCCCATCCAAGATGTGGGTGCCTCGAGGGGGGATGCATAGAACAACAGGACCTCGGCCTTCGACCCTTCATGGGTATCTCCCTGCCTTATGGTGTTAGGAACACTTGACTTGGAGGATTTTAAAGTTCCCTATTTGACAACTTCTACTGTTTTGAAGATGTGAGAACCAGATAACGGGGAGTTATTTGGATGCCTATCCCCGAGATCCTACCTTGACTAAAAAAATTATTTTGGCACCTCCTGTGGAGGAAAACTTAGTGAGTTTTTAGAAAAAATTTAGATGTGGTTGTTTGAGATATTGGGGGTATGAACCAACCTCGTTGAATTTAAGTGGGAGTGGATAGTTTCGTCGAAAAAAGGGTGGGGTGTTTCAGGATCCCTTTGGAGGAAACTTACTTCAACCTCCACGATTCCAAATGAAACTATGCAAGTGAGTAGTGGCTTTGTGTGTTAATAAGTGAAAGTGTGAAAAAAATTTAATAAGTTAGGTGTCACCTTGATGCATGTGGACTTTGTGTGGTCCTTACAACTCTTGATTACCTAATTTACTAAATGTCATTGGTACAACCTTGCAGAATTTTAAAGTCCCTAGAGAAGTAGCATGTGGACATATGGGTCCTTGCTGATCCTTTAACTCCCTAGTGTGATTTAATATAAGAAGCTTCAATAACTATCCTATATTGTGGACATGTGGGCATGTATGGGCCCATTACAAAACCTTTAAACTTCCCTATTGATGTAATCTAAGAAAGTAGATTCAAAACTATCCTATCTTTGTAGCATGTGGGCATGTATGGGCCCTTACAAATTTAATATGTGTTTAAAAAAGAAACTAAGAGGAGTCCCGAGGGGGTTGTTGTCCTCTCCTAAATATTTTGTATTTTAAGGGAGATGAAATTTCCCCTCAATCGTTTTTTTTATTCTCAAGATCTCTCTATGGCACAAGAGAAGAGCATACTCAAATATTGACGTTCAATTTCTGGTCCCAATGCAAGTGGTTATTGTTGATATTATGGTAGTTACGGGATGTATTTACCTCCACGTGTAAACCTGACGAGGATAGAAAAATCCGAGAAGCAAGAAGAAACCCTAATGAGTTGGATAATAACCCTAGAAGACTTGTCGACTCAAAAAGATAATTTATATTAGGTTATTATCCTCCAAGAGAAGAAGTAGGCTAGAAATAATAATATATACTGAACAGCCAGATACCTATCATGAGAAGTCGGCCCAGGCATTTAGCCAGAATTAGTATAAATACAGGAGGCCAATTCTCATTCTGGTAGGCAGTCTCAGAATTATAGAGCAACACTTGTGCACACTACAGTACCCAGTTTTGTGTGTAGGTTTGAGGAGAGTTTCCGGTGCAGTTGTTGTAGCTAGCAGTTATGTTTTGGCTTGGAATATATCTTGGCTAGGGTTTGGACTATCTGATCATCTCTTGTTGGTTCGCTATCCTTGGGAAAAGGTGTGCTACCCTTTGTTTGTCTATCTATCTTAGGGTTTTCATCTGGAGTGATTCTCTGTCAAGGTTAAGGTGCTCGGAGGGTGGCTTCGGCCTATGGTTGGGTGACAATAGAGATATGTTCAATGGTAAAATGAGCACATCCATTATATTCTAACAAGTTATGGGCCCACACCTCCTTCATTTAGTCTAACCACTGGAAGGAAACGTAGCCAGAAGGATATTAAGCTCATTGAAGCACGGTCGCTAGGGTTACTAGCAGGTGCAGTTGTAGAAACCCTGATCCTCTCATTGAGACACCTTAAGTGAAGAAATTGACCTAATCTCTGGACAAATCAGTGTGCCCTAGCCTAGCGCATATCTTGGTACTCTCAACAAGCCAAGACGTCAAGTTTGAGTTTGTGGTCAAATCTAGGGTTTAACCAAGTAAAATCAGCCATGACTTATTCTATGAAGTCAGAGAACAAGTTAGATGGAGCCTCTAACTTCAGAGCATGGAAGACAAGGATTAACCTCACCCTTTCCAAGAATAAAGTGTTGGATATCGTGAAAGGAAATATCATGAAACTAGAGTTTGAAGAAGGGAAAGAGAAGGAACCACAAAATGATGCAACTATGGAGAAGTTCAAAGATGGTGACATCAATGCCCTTGGTATCATAGTGGATTCTATAAAAGACCACTTGATACCCTACATTTCCCATCTTGACTCATCGAATAATATGTACGATGCCCTAACAAACCTCTTCTCAGTCAGAAACATTGGACAAGTAATGAGTCTGAAGAATGAGCTCCATGACATGAACATGAATGATGACGACAACATAACATCATACTTTGTGAGGATCTCTCAGTTAAGAGATCAACTACAATCTATTGAATAGATCATTTCAGAGAATGAATTGGTAAACATAGTACTCAATGGTCTTCCCAAGACATGGGATGCATTTGCCGCAAGCATGAACACAAGGAAGGAGTATCCTACATTTGAAGAACTTTGGACTTTTTGTGCTCAAGAAGAATCCAGTATCAGTGCAAAAGAGAAACCCCAAAAGAAGTATGATGATCAAGCCTTCACAGCAAGATTCAAGAATTTCAGGAACAAAAGGAAGTTTGGTTCAAGGAGGAAGCCAAATCAAGAGAAATGCATTTCAAAAGTACAATGCTTCAACTGTTGAAAGTATGGTCACTACAAGAATCATTTTCCCGAGCTAAAGAAAAGGAAGGAGAAACACAAAGCATCAGTTGTCGAAGAAAAATAACCTATAAAGAAGACTAACTAGGATAAAAGAGACTTCTTCTTCTGAAGGTAACAATACTCTTCTTATTTCTTGTACATATCTTGTTTGCATCGTCTATGTACATATCTTGTATATCTATCTCCTGGAAGATAATGTATTCCAAGAAGAACTATACCTATGGAAGAACAACAAGATAAGGATTGATATCATTAGATAATACACATGAAAGGAGGAAATATGTTGAATCAATCATGAAGAGACTTAGAAGAAGCAAAGATAGAAAGAAGTCAGAGAAAGACTTATGACGTTTTTGTAGAAAACAACAAGACGGAAGAGTGGACTCTGTCAGACAGAGAGAGACAATTATATATTGTAGTAGATAACAAGGATGCAGATGGAATCATGGACTCTCCCAGATGGAGGGAGCCGATTATACATCACAAAAGAGAAGAGCATGCATGAAGCAAGGATTAGGAGGGAGATAATCCTATGATCCATTGAAGATAATGAAGTATATATCCATGGTAGCAACTGTAAAAGGCAATACGTGTTCAGTTCGACCTTAGAAGAAAACTTCTTCGAAGAGAAGCCTTAAAGTATCCCCGGTTTTCCATCCACATCTATGATTCGATGATGAAAGAAATAAATGGAATCCTTAGGGCATGGAATCTATAAGAAACTCCATGGAACCAAGAGCTAAATAAAAACATAAGAAAGAACATGAAGATTCCAAGAAAATAAGAGAAGCCTGAACAACCAGTCATTGTATCGAGAATCACAAGATTTACAGCCTGATATGAACTCACTAAAAGAAATCAAGAAGAGGAACTGAAATTTGTGATGAAGAACAATGTATGAAATACTTATGAATGGAAGCATTGCAAGATCGAAGACTAGAGGTTCTCCCAGATGGAGGGAGAATACTATGATGATTACTTGTTCCAGTAAACCAGACATACCTATACATGAGTCTTTATATCATCTGCAATATCCATGGGTTGGAGTTCTACATCAGATGAATGTAAAGAATGTTCTCCAGAGAAATTGAACAAAGAGAATATGAAGAGCAACCTCAAGACTTTGAGGCATACCATAAAGAGACCCTTGTATGAAGATAGAAGAAAATAACTTGGTGGAGAACCTCCAGTTCACAGCAAAAGCATGGTGAAGATTTCCTATAACAAGATATTGTATCAAGATGATTACTCAGAAGATCAAATCTCATGATGACAGAAGAAGTGCCACATGGATATGTTCCAATTTTCCAACAATAATATATTTTATTGATCAGATCTACATGAAGCCTTCAAAGAATACCAGTGCTCCAGAATGAAGTGAATTTGAAATCAAGCATTACATTATCCATGATGAAGTTCAAAAAGGAGAAAGAGGTTCTCCAATACATATCTCTACAGATGAGCAGATAAACAGGCATCTTGGTAAAGATTTTGTCCAAGATAAAAGAGTTTGTGTACTCAAGCTGGAGCTCGTGGAGACGACTTCCTTATTGAAAAAGGAAGAGATGATTCCCATGTTGGGAGGGAGCACTGATATGTATTGACTTATGGACAATCATTTTTCAATTCGAAAAATGGTCCATGATGAGCAGTTTCCTTTCCAGTTCGGAAAGTGGATTGATATTTCTGACGGACAACAATTTCTCATTGTGGTTAACATGGGAAATGGTCTAGATTTTTTATATATCATAGACAACAACTTCTCATTGTGGTTAACATGGGGAGTTGTCTAAGGTAGTCTCTCTTCTTGAGGGTTACTCAAGAAGACTGACCCACCTCGCCGGACAGCGATTTCTCATTGTGGTTAACATGAGGAATGGTCTATTTTGGAGGTTGGTACAAGACAATCCTTTCCAGGGTGCACTTTGATTAGTGTAGGAGGAATGGCCCAGGGTGGGGAATGGTCCAGGCTCAGCAATCAGAGACAGGAATTCCTTAGGGTTTATACATTCTCTCCAGGGTGCACTTTGATTAGTGTAGGAAGAATGGCCCAGGGTGGGGAATATTCCATGTTTAGAAGACAGGACATTTATTCTTCCTTGCTTGAGAAGAATAGTCCAGATATCTCATTGTTCTACTCTGAGGGAAGATATTATTTCAGATCTCATGGATGTGAGGGAAATATTGGCCCAAATGATTCAGTTTATCTCATAAGATTGTTTATGTGCAGGTTGATATAAGATGATTGTTATGAAGATTATATGACAGTAGATGTATACTACTGTGGTGGATGTGTTTCATTGTTCGTGACTATACATTGTTGATCAAGTAATTGTGTGTTACTTGGTGTGGTAGTGTACCACTGGATTGTAGTTATGTAATACTATGGATAGACACAGTTGTTTTCTATTTTGTTTCGATTGCCTTGAAGACTATCAACAGTATTGGAAATGATTATCAGTTAGATGGATAATCAAAGGACATAGATTTCCCAGATGCAAAATGGTTCAGAGCATTTACTCTTCTAGATTAAAAGAATGTCTCTTGTATCACTATGTGGAGTGAGAATCATGTCTGATTACTCAGATAGAGTATGGTTTCGAGAGATGATGCAGCTGATGACACTGATGATGATGATGGTTCTCTTGATCCAGTCATGATCTAGTCTATACAACTATGTTGATGCTACTGGTTGAATGGTATGTTTTCGTGCTCAAGACCATTACCTGTAATACCTCCCTAGCTAGGAGGGAGTGTTTATATTATGGTAGCTGCGGGAGGTATTTACCTCCACGTGTAAACCTGATGAGGATAGAATACTCTAGGAAGCAAGAAGAAACCCTAATGAGTTGGCTAATAACCCTAGAAGACTTGTCAGCTCATAAAGATAATTTATATTAGGTTATTAGCCTCCAAGAGAAGAAGTTGACCAGAAATAATAATATATACTGAACAAACAGATACCCAGAATGAGAAGTCGGCCCAGGCAGTTAGCTAGAATTAGTATAAATACAGGAGGCCAGTTCACATTCTGGCAGGCAGTCTCAGAATTGCAGAGAAGAATTTGTGTGCACTGCAGTGCCTAGTTTTGTGTGCAGGTTTGAGGAGAGATGTCAGTGTAGCTGCTGCAGCTAGCAGTTATGTTTTGGCTTGGAATATATCTTTGCTAGGGTTTGGACTATCTGATCAGCTCTTGTTGGTGTGCTATCCTTGGGGAAAGGTGCGTTGCCCTTTGTTTGGCTATCTAGCCTAGGGTTTGCTTCTAGAGTGATTCTCTGTCAAGGTTAAGGTGCTCGGAGGGTGGCTTCGACCTATGGTTGGTTGACAATAGATATATTTTCAATGGTAAACAAGCACATCTATTATATTCTAACAGTTATATTTGTGATATAGAATGATTCCAACTTATCTTTAATCAAAGCAATCCATCCATGTGGAAAAATGAAAGAAAAAAGAGGATAAAAGTGGATTTTAACCCCCCTAAGTGCCTATGTTTTGACTAACCCTTCATGTGGAGAGGGAAACTAAGTTTGGTGCATATTACAATTTGCATATAATCAAACTTAAGAAGGCTATGGGCCTTCAACAGGTCACAAAAACCCTTACAATGTATGATTTGTTGGACAAATGCATGGGTCGCAGAGTAGATAGAGGCGCATTTGGCGCCAATGCACAAATAAAAAGTGACCTGTTGATGTAGGTGCGCAGAATGCACTTAGCAACACAGTGAGTTTGGCACACGTGCTCGGAAGACGCATCTGTGGGTTAAAAAACCCATGCACTTTCTATTACATGGCCGGGAAGAAAATTTCGGATGAAATTCTGTCAGCTCAGCTCTGAATTTATCTTTTTTCAGGCAGGCATGGGCCGATTATGGTTCCTGCAAGTTAAATAAACCAAAAAGAAGTGCTCAAACAACCCAAATATGGAGGAAATGGATACCTATCCCCAGTGGAGTCGTCAATCTATTGCGTCCCTTTTGTCACCTAAATGAGAAAAATAAGGACGCTTATAAGTCCAGTTGGGTTAGTTGGACAAGACAGCAGTGAATGCAAGAGTTAGAAACATCAAGCATAATAAATAAACAAAGAAATAACAATAATAACAATAAAAGAAACTAAACTAGAGTGAATAAGGTAAATAGAACAAAAAATAAACAACATTCATGCCACCAATGGATACGTCGTATTAATGGGAAAAAACCAAAGAGAAAGGGAGACTTATGGGTCCCCTCTTCCTCCAAGGGAGGGCTCTTGAACCCCCAATGATTGAGCTATTCTTACAAGTAGAAAAATAGAAGGAAATGGTGAAGAAATCCAAAGCTCATTCACTTAAGAGGTGATGTGAATGGCTAAATGAAATAGTTCTTGTATGCTATAGTGAGGAAAGAGGTTCCTCTAAGAGAATATAGGTAGCATAACAATACAAATGAATTCTTGAAAATATAGTGCACCCATGGCCTCTTTTTATAGAAAATCTTTGAGGCATTATTCAACCAGTCTTTAGTGTGAATAAGGGGCTCTTTAGGCCACCCTTAGGTATTTTACCATCCCCCCACTTAGATTTAGCTCGGATTTGGGTGTCAAATCAACTTGGGAGATGAACCAGAAGTGGGTGGAAGGCCGACCAAAATCATAAATGCGTCGTTCTAAGGTATGCGCGACATTTTGCGTTCACAGTCACGCATCGTGTGCATGTGCACTTTTCCAGAATTCTTCAACTGTCGCACGCGTGCACGCTTCCTTTGTATCCTTAGCGCATGCTGATTTTATAACCAATTGTATAGTTTTGTGCCCTTTGGAAATGCATTTTTTGGGCCATGGATGAACTAATGGGTGTTTGGAGATGTTGGATTCCTATAACCATTTGCGGATGAAATTCCAGTGATAAAAATTATACAAATAATACTATAGGATGTTCTCTAACCAACACATTTGGTCTTACTTAATTTGGATCTGTTATGAAGAAGTTATGACATTTTTATCCGAAACACTTGTTTTAGACTAGTTTCAGGACTAGCCACAAATCCTATTTTCCACGTAGTGTAACTCCAAAACTAAAATGACACACAAGATGAAATTCATACCACAACTACTTGGATATGTTTTCTCAATGTCCTATCAATTTCACGGTCTGAATCATTCTAGAAAAAAAATTTATTGTGAGAATGGTGAGATGACCTGTAAATAACATACCTTAGAAAGCATCATAAAAAGAATTTATCCTCCCTTGAATTCTGACCTTCTTTACTTCACCTTCTCTCTGAAATTTGGCTTAGATATCATTTGGTTACCTCAATCACCTGTATATATTTAATATGCTCAATTGTGATGTAAAATGAGAGATTATTGCCTCTTATTTATACTTTCATGTAGCTTCCTCAAGGGGTTATCTTTTAACCATATTAACCCACTTTCCTTATTTTAGGGTTAGCCAACTTCTAACCACTTGTCGAATTAGTAATTTATCCATTAACTTTATTATTTAATCAATTTATTTTGTATCCACTTTGACTTATAGTACACTCATCACTTCACTTTACCTCAAGGGGTTACCTTCTAACTTGGGATGATTTTAAGGATGGAAATTTATTTTAAAATGTAGAAACCTTAGTGAATATTACTAATCCTTCATATGCCAACCATAAATTTTGGCAATATTTTTTTAAAAATATTCAAATTTCTAAGGATTTTATATAGTTTTCATAAAATTTTGGTGATATTTAAGGTAAAATAATTTTTTTCTTATAGAATTTGGGCAAATAAGTTTTAGAATAAAGAATTTTTTTGGGAAAAACCATGGAAAATTATCCCATGAGCGAAATTTAGCCCCTAAAATAATCCCTTCTTCTAACCATCTTAAACCACTTTCCTTATTTTAGGTCTAACCCACTTCTAACCATCTTAAACCACTTTCTTTATTTTAGGTCTAACCCACTTCTAACCACTTGTACTTAGTAATTTATCCATTAACTTTATTATTTAAATAATTTATTTTGTATTCACTTTGAATTATTGTACACTCATCACTTCAATTTATTATTTACCTTCTAAAAATCTCTTAAACCACTTTGACTACTTTGACCTTTTGGGGCTTCTAGATGACTCATGAGGGTTCTCCAACTTCACATGGCCATAACTCTCTAACCCTGAGGAGTTATCTGACGTTCCACATACCACTGGAAATGGCATGACATGTACTATCCATATAGAATAGTATTACCTGCAAATATATCAAAACTCATACTATTATCCATCAAACAAACTTGGGTCCATTACCCAAACCTGGGTTCTCCAACTTCCTTCAAGGGTTGACATCAATGACAACCAACCTTAATAAACATTTTTCAGTGCCTTTACATCATCAATCATTTCCAAAAAATCATGTTCAAAAGGAAGGTTCAACCATTTTCATGTTATTTTGATTTGTAAAGGTATTCGTTGCAAACTGTGTGTTGATGCAAACTGTTAGCACTACAAACTTTCATGTAGTGGTTGGTAGTGAGTTAACGCTTAAAGGGTTGATGGTTAGAATTTCCAAAAAAAGGGGTAAACATCATATGTCAGGTACCATTGCTTGACACTCAATTCCATCATTTTGAAACCATTACAATCATCAAGAAGCCTATTTTCCACATAATTTTAGATGTTGTGAACTGTTTACACAAGTTAGCATTGTAAATCCCCTATTTCACACATGATATGAAACCATATCATACCTTACCTTCACTCAGGTTTTAGATACCACCATTCCACTCAAAAAATATCAACTCACATCTAAGCTTTGAACTGCATTATTTTGATGAAAACCTTGGTCACAAAACCACCTGCTAAAAAATCCTTGTTTTAAACAGTTGTTCAAAATATTACTATTTGAGATTTCATTCAGTCTCACGTTGTCATCATTTCATCCAATATTCTAGCTCCAGCTACATTTTTAGTCCTTGCAATAAGATCAGAAGGTTGAAAAAAGAATTGTAGCAATCAAAGGAACAGATAACTAAAAGGAATCTGGACCTGTTGGCTCAGGAATCCATTGGCTAAGATCATGGAGCATCATTTCTATGACAATATATCATTGTTTTATGGTTCCTTACATATGTTGGCTCACAACCCTAAGAAATATTTTTTGTCTTATGTTGCTTATAATTTTTCCCACTTGCTATTTTTGGAAGTCATTCTCCATGGCTCATAGGTTGTAGGAGGCATTAATAGAGGATCAGAGTTTATTTCCATATTTTGACATCAGTTGCAGTGAGCAAAAATAAAAAAATGTCATGTACAGAAAAGTTCACAATGAATCCTGCAGATGCGCTGCGAACCTGTTGAAAGTGAAAATATTTACAACAAACTTGTTGTGAACTCTAACAGTATGATAAATTCGAGTTATGGGAGAGCTTCCAGTTGTCAAAGGAGGTTCAAATGGTTTCCTAGGAATCATTTGTTGGACACACCTACCACACTTAGAGGGGGGGTGAATGAGTGTGGGGCTCTTTTTCCCAAAACTTCCCTCTTGCACAAAAACTCATCAATTAGCATTCGACATTTATTCATTACCCATTGTTGTCATTTATAACCAGTTAGA
>ML812874.1:23484-77802 GCA_009831015.1 Picea engelmannii | reverse complement strand
AGATCCTTCTAGAAGCGGAAGCTTCTATTAGGTCTTCTTACATCCACCTTATTCTATTTTATTGAAAGGCCTTATTAATATTGACCTTTATTACATCTGAATACATTGATCTACCTATGTGCGGGTTAGGACCTTAACAACAACATTGCCCTGTATTGCGAGTAACCATCAACAACATTTAGCAATAATACATCAACCAACCATGTTTTCATAACATATGAAACCAAGACTTGCATCATAAATGGTAGAAGATTGTGTAGGCAACATCATAACAGTGGAAAACATATAAGCGTAACACATCCATCATAGCGCCTCTAGTCTACAAGGGGGTCCCACCTACTAGTTAATTATTATTATCATAAATAAATAATAGAGCTTAGCAATCATTTGCGGGTAGTATTCATCGTTGTGATTTTAATCGTCAACACATATTCCATAATATACTAGTTTACAACACATACATTTATTTTTTTAAAAACAAGAAATAAAAATGGGCTTAAGAGCCTACCTCTTTAGCTCTCCAATGGTGGTTGAATATAACTATGGTAGCCTTTAATCTCCCTCCAAGCTCTCACAAATGGAAGCCTTCAAAGTTCAATGACAATATCCCTTACAAACTCTCCAATATCTCTTCAAAACTCTCCATTCTCCCTATGGGAGCCTTCAATATTCCTTCCAAGCTCTTCAATCCCTTCCAAGCTCTTCAATCTCCCTTCAATCTCCTTTAATCTCCTCAAGAACTAGCAAGCTACAAGAACACTCTCAAAGTCAAAAACCTCTTAGAAAATATGAGTGAAGTGAATGAAATGAGAAATAGAATGAGAAAAAAATGAGTGAATGCATGTTTAAACTACTTACCCAACCCTAGGCTACATTTCTCTTCCCTCATTTCTCTTAAAAAACCAAAAAAAATAACTCCCTAAGGCTTCCTCACGCGTACGGGCTTTGGGGAGAATTTTTAGGGAGCGAACGCTCCCTGAGGAGGGAGCACACGCTCCCTCCTCAAGGATCGTTCACTCCCTAGATGATCCCTAAGTGATCCCTACAAAACCAGGGAGCGCAAATTTTCCTTAAGGAGCGCACTCATGAAAAACGCTCCCGAACGAGAGCGTTCAGGCAGCGCTCTTGGGAGTGTCCTCTGTGAACGCTCTCGTTCGGAGCATGATTATGGAAAGGGATTGAGAGGGGGGGGTGATCCTCTGCAGCATAGGTTATGATTAATTTGATAGTTTGGTTGCAGAATTGTTTTGTTGGGTGCAGGACCATTTTGGGGAAAAGACTATTTTTTTAGAATAAAGTGCAAATAAAGAAAATACAACTGGAAAGAAAAGCAACAAATGTGAGGTAAAGTTCATGTGGAGGAGGAAATCATGTGAGGCGCGCATCCAAGAATACCTAACCATTCTAGGGTTAGGGTTTGCGTAAGAGGATGTAATGTCTCATAAGACAAAAATAAGTATAAATAGGTACATAGGAGGTCTAGGTCGAGGGTCGAAAAGTCAGTTGTTACTCAAAGAGATCGAAAGAGTTCGATGTGATTGTAATGGTAGAACGCAATAGTTTCTGTAGAACCTTATATCTTTTTGTAATTTGTTGAGATGGGGAGAGGAAAGAAGGTATATATTGAGGGTTAGATCACAAGCTGAGGAGCCTGGTGTGATCTAGTCCGCCTCATTGTAGATCTTGACCCAAATGATCGAGGATTGTAATGCACGCAATGCTATAATTTTGGAGAAACCATAATAAAAGAGAAAAGTAGCCAAATATTTGTGGATGTAGCCCAGGAGGGGGTGAACCATGGTATATCATGTGTTTTGTAGATTGATTATTGTTTATTTATTTACTGTCAATAGCTAGCTAGTAGATGAATGCATGAATGGGTTAGCTAGATCTGATTGTGTCTACATGCATGAATAAGAACGAAAGAATGTGTATAATAGATGAATGTTAGAGTAAATAAATGAAGATCATAGAGTGTAATCCCAAATCCCCACTCATTCCCATACTGTAATCACCTAAGCGTTGCATCCACCCATAAGACTATCTCGGGTGAGACTACGCAGTACACTATGTGTGTTGTGTTGCCTTCTGGTTAACCATGAGGGCCAATAGTTTTAGAGTCTTTGTTGGAAGCTTGTTCAGATCTGAACCTGGGTCAGCCTAAGGAGTAGCAAGAGGGTAGTAACCAAAAAATGGTTTCGTTTTCGGTAGGAATAGAATGGGATTGAGTGAATGAGATCTGTTGAAGAATCGGTCAAAGAATGTTAGATATGGTGAGGAAGAGTCAAAAGAATGAAAAGATAGAAGGGGATGTTCATACCGTCTAATCCAATGAAGGAAGATATTGAAATCTGGTTGAAGACAAAGGAATTGGAGTTTGCGTAGAAAGACAACAGAAACACTAAAATAACACCACACAAATATCTAGACAAGTACATATTTAGCGACTTGTGTGAAGTATTTTTCTATGATTTCCTGCATGTACTGCAGGAGTGGTTATCAAGGTTGAAAGACAACCACCCTACAAATCAGATCAGACAAATAGAGTGGAATCCTCTGGAGATCATGCAGTTACAACAAGTAGACAACAAATTCACGCATGCAGTAGATTTCTGGTTGGACAGTATTGTCACGGGATTTATCACAGAATTTGCAGTAGATATCGTGAAGTCTTACAGCGCAGCAGAGCAAGAGTTCATGAAGGGACCTAGAGGTAGGTATATCAAATCATTGTATACTTCCATAAATATATTACTATATAACAAAGGTGTAATGACTGTGGATTCAAACATCTAAACTTCCCTGCGTGCATGGGGGAAGAGGTGAAGCACTGACTACAGTTGGAAGGATGGAAGGAGAAATGGAGAAGGGAAAGAAGGAAGCCATGGACCCAATCAATATGGACAAAGATCAGATCAAGCAGATAATGGCAACAGTTGGAAAGACGAGCAGTGGATCACCTTACCAATATAACATGAATAATAAGAAGAGAGCCATAGCTGAGAGAGAGGGCTTGGCAAGTGATGAAGAAGAGGTAGAGGATCTTTGTGTTTTGGAGTATATTGAATAAATCTTGCACACAACATATGAAAGGAAGACAGGCGGTCCAAGGAAAGGAACCGAAGTCAGAACTCCCATCCATGTCAATGTCAGTGTGGAACCCATAAACCCATGTGCGACTAATACACCAATAAGAACACCACCATTTAGACAACCTAATTTTAGTGGAAGGAAGACAGCAGGAAGTACATCTAGTCAAGGAGCAGCAATTGGAGGAGTCAATTCAGCAAGTAGCAGTCAAGTAGCTACATTGTGTGGAGGTAGTAGTTCATCATTCAGGATGGCAGGACATGATCCC
This sequence comes from Picea engelmannii, assembly GCA_009831015.1. Lineage (NCBI taxonomy): Eukaryota > Viridiplantae > Streptophyta > Pinopsida > Pinales > Pinaceae > Picea > Picea engelmannii. The sequence continues at coordinate 74,444 of ML812874.1, read as the reverse complement.
ACCATCAGGTTACCAGAATTCAAAGGAGAGTCATATGAGGACTCTGAGAAGCACTTGTTTATCTATGAGAAGATATGGGAAGAAAAATAGATCATAGATGAGGAAACAAAACTTGCACAGCTAGCTATTACGCTTGTTGGATTACTGAGAGCGGGAGTGAATCAGTAATAGACAAATTTAATCATTTTTAACCATACAATCCAAGTGTTATATCAATGAAGCATTATCATACAATAACTGCAGAGTAAATAAGAAATGAACAAATGAACAAACATACACAGACACAGTACACTAGTGTTTTACGTGGAAACCCAAATCGGGAGAAAACCACGAAATGTTTTTTCTTATATGTCTTGAAGAATTGCATTCATCGGAAGCACCAACTTCCTTTTTTTTCCAGTTGCAACTGGAAGGAGGCTCCAACCCCCTAGTTTCTCAGGCTACAACCTGAGGGAAGCTCCAACTCCCCAATTCTCTGGCTACAACCAGAAGGAGGCTACAACCCCCTATGTTCTCCAAATATAACCAAAAGGTGGCTATAACCACATGTCCTTGCCCTATCCTGCCACCCTGACGTAGAATTAGAATGATGGAACCACTGTCAACCTATCACTGTGAGATATACCATTGTAAACCTGTACCAATAAATCCGAACCATGCATAAACCATGCATCAACCTGTACCTCAACCTGTAATCAACCTATACCATAAACAAGTGCATCCAACCATGTATCAAGTATGTACCAATCATGTGTTAACTACTCATAACCTATGACTCATCAATATGTACCAACATCATCAACTATACACCTCATGTATGTGCCAACTCCTCAACTACTTGTCTCAACCATGTACTCAACATGTACCTCAACCAAAATCCCTCATCAATTTCATCTTCCAAATATGATTTGTAGCTCTATAATAGACCAGGTTTATATGATCACATTCCTGCAAACCTTCCTTAACTTCAACAACAAGAGACTGGCATTTTCTTCAAAGTTTTCTTTAGTCTCACATGCCTAATTTTGGATTAGTCAACAACCCTAACTTGAAGTAATCATAACTTTGTACCTGTAAAGTATAAAAATCTAAAACTGATACACAATGTTCTTCAGTGTTTTTTATGAAATTCCTCTAGGTTCCACTACTTGGAACCTCTCAGAAAAAGAGTTATAGCAAAAATGGCATACCTTGTTGAATTCTGGCTTATTCTAGAGAGTGACCTTGTAAAGCATGCCCTGCACGGAATATTTGTTGAATTGATCTAAAACTATTACACAGCATACTACAGACTGTACCCTAACCAAAAAAAAATTGTTTCACTTAATTTGGATCTGTTATGAAGAAGTTATGACGTTTTTACCCAAAACACATGTTTTTGAACCATATTTTCCACGGAGTGTAACTCAAAAAATACAATGACCCACAAGGTGAATTTTTTACCACAGATACTTGGATATGTTTCCTCAATGGAATAGTAATTTCATGGTCTAAATCATTATAGAAAAAAAGTTATAGCGAAAATGGTGAGATGGCCTGTAAATAACATACCTTAGAAAGCACCATCAAAAGAATTTAGCATTCCTTGCATTTCGGCCTTCTTTTCTTCACCTTCCCTCAGAATTTCGATTTAGATATCCTTGGTTACCTCAAACACCTATAGATATTCAATATTCTCAAGTGTGATTAAAATGAGAGATCCTTTCCTCTTATTTATACTCTCCAAGTAGCTTCCTTAAAAACATGTTATAGGTCACTTGGCCCCACTTTCCTTATTTTAGGGTTAACCCACTTCTAATTTCTCCATTAAATTTATTATTGAAATAATTTATTTTGTATTCACTTTGAATTATAATACACTCATTACTTCACTTTATTATTTACCTTTTAAAATCTCTTAAACCACTTTGACTACTTTGACCTTTTGGGGCTTTTAGATGACATATGAGGGTCCTCCAACTTCGTAAGGCCGTAACTCTCAAACCGTGAGGAGTTATGTGACGTTCCACATACCACCAAAAATGGAATGACATGTACTATCCATATAGAATAGTATTATCTAAAAATATATCATAACTCATACCGTTATCCATCAAACAAACTTGGGTCCATTACCCAAACCTGGGGTCTCCAACTTCTCATGGCCATAACTCTCTAACCATGAGGAGTTATGTGACGTTCCACATACCACCAGAAATGGAATGAAAAGCACTATCCATCTAGGATATTTTACCTAACAAATTCATTGTCCTTCATCTCATTATTCCACAATTTATCATGGGTTCTCTTACTCCGCAAAGTGTCTTCCCGTGAGGGCTTTCACCATAAGGGGACCACTTTGGAGTTCATCCATATTTACTTCTTATAAACCATGACAAGACAATAATGAGTCATATTTACATCAAACAATATTGATTCCATTACCCAAACCTTTGTGTTGTGGGGCTTTCTTCAAGGGTTGACATCAATGACAACCAACCTTAATCAACAATGCTAAGATACTGCGCACTAGATTGGTACATGAGCTTAGTTGTAAACATCCCACTAGGAACAACAAGGACGGTTGCATATATTAAGAACCTGTTGATAAATGTATTCCAGAAGCCTAGTTCAGAGGATCAGTACATGAATGAGATGATAGAGATCAGACAGAAACTAGAAGAATTTATTTGGGAGATTGACCAGAGATTCAAACGATTGAAGGGAAAGTTGAAGTATGTCATGAAAGATATGAAGCATAGACATTTATTTGTGAATTCATTGCTACCACACCTGAAATTCCCTTTGAGATAGAAGAAGTTTAAAACTCATGCAGAGGCTCTACAGGAAGTCTTTCAACTAGAGGAGAACCAATACCAGAAGATGGATCCAACAATAGAGGAGTTGAAGGAAGATCTGAAGAATCTAGCATTTCAATGGGGTAAGGAAAAAATAGAAGTTGTTTGGTGTACCACATGAAGGACAGAAGGACACCACAAGAATGAATGCCCAACTTCCATGCAGTACATTGAAAAAGGGCTACCAAACCATTTTCCAATAGGAGGACTATGATGTGATATCTATAAGACGCAGGGGCATGATCCATATCATTGTCCAATGATGCATAAATACTAGACAGTGCCTAAGAGTTCATACTGCAACTTTTGCAAGTGAGTGGGCCATGATGAAAAATATTGCAAGACACTGGATCTAATCAGGGAAAGAACATCAGACACGTATAGGGTGTAGGCATAAATGATAGAAGGGCAAGATGCACCATAGTTTAACCAAGTACCAACCCCATATAACATTGTCTGGTAGTAGTATAACAATGCGCAGTAGCAATATAACATTGTGCATCTGTAGTACAATATCATGTAGCCACAGTATAATCTCGTGCAGTATAATCAGGTGTCTTAGTACAATGCATCATGAGGAGATCGAGTTGGCTACAGAGGTGGAGGACGAGGTAGAGGAGGATTTGGAAGAGGTAGAGGACTGATGGTATGTCATAATTGTCAACAACTAGGACATTATGCACGAGAATGTCCACTTCCACCTGCGATGTGTATGTATTGTCATGCATCATACCATGACACAGAATATTGTCCGACACTATTGAGGAAGATCTAGAAGAAGAGGAATCAGAACAATCAGAATGTACAGTGGATATCTACATAAGCTAGAGAGGATGGAATGAATATCAACATACTCACGTGCAGAGGAGCTAAAACAGGACTTGGCATGGGAAGACAAGATCCAGCACAACACTAATGGGTGAAGAAGAATGTCGAACCACGGAAGTATTTTGATGCGCAGAATGAAAAGGAGACATTCAATCAAGCTAGACAATAATTCTTGAAGCCATATATTGAATCTACATCAACTGCGCAACATACTCAGGACGTACCAATGTATGATATGCCTTCATTGTTCAATCATACTAATGAAGCACAACCTTTCAGAAAAGTAAGTACCATAAAGGATTTTATGCAACCCTGTGTTAAACTACTAAATGATCCTTCATTTGTTAAAGTATTACAAAATATGTTAGAAATATGTAACGCGGAGGTAGAGAGGAAGCTAGAGCAAAAAATGGTTAATTATTTCCATACAAGGAGGAGGACAAGCAGAGAATTCAGACTAAATTCCAACATTGGAGATGTCAACATGGGGGATATTATACTGGATTTAGGCTCCAAATTAAATGTGTTACCCAAGAAGACATGGAAATGTATGGGAGATCCCACATTAGGATATTCACATGTTCAGGTAGCAAACCAACATAGAGTCATGCCAATTGGAAGGCTTAAAGGAGTCACAGTCGACTTGGATGGAGCGTGCACTAAGGAAGACTTTGAAGTCATAGAAATACTAGATGGTACAACACCTTATCCAACATTGCTTGGAATGGATTGGGAATTTCATAACTAGGCCATAATCAATTTAAAGACAAGAAATATGACATTCGAATCCAGAGAATATAGATTTGTTGCACCATTACACCCTTCAGAAGGAGAAAGATTTGTAGAATCAACTTGTCTGGATTTAGAAGAAATTAACCAGCTCTACACAACCACCATGTGCACAGAAGATTACATTGATCCAACTGTAGATGGGGGGCTCAGCTGGAGAATTATCCCCTCATGTGCTTTTGATTCTGATACATGACTGGAGAATTGGAAACAACACCTACATAAGTTATCTACAAGAAGGTGCACAAGAATAGATCGCGCAGTAAGATGGGTGGGTATAGAAATCAGAGAACCTCCCAGTTTTCATGGAATAAATGATTTAGAGGAATTCCTAACAATATACAAAGACGAAGTACTAGAAAATCATAGGCTCTTAGCCCTGGAAATTTCACTCAAGGCAACACCTACAATATGGTGGGGTGCACACAAAGGAATAATTCAGGACTAGTACCAATGTAAGCAACTACTGTGCATCACATTCGGTGCAGAGCAGAAGAGTAATGCAATACAGAGGTATGCTAGACAAAGAACACCAGCAGAACACTTGGAAAAGTGTAGAATAATTTGGAAGATTATACCACCAGAAGAATGGCCTCATTAATTCATTCACACCCTAGAAGAAATTCCAGAAAACTGGCATGTAGACCAGGAACTACGCAGAGGTACTGCAGAATGGACAGCATTACAGCAAAATTTTATAGTCACTTTATCATTTGAACATGAGAACCCCAACATGGATTCAACACTCAAACAGATAAGAGGGGTAATATTTTTTGATGAACCAGAAGTTGAACTCATGACAAAGTATCAACAAAAAAACAGACAAACAGTCAAAGAACTATTGTCATGCTATCATGTGCAAGAACAAGCACCATATGAAGATGATCCATGTAATGTTCACATTACAGAATTTGAAGTTGAAAGAGAGGTGGAAGGTTCATCTCTATAATCCAAAGTTTTTGTTGCGCCAATCAAGGTGAATAAAGTCAACATTGGGACAACTGATAATACCAAAATGGCCAGCATTGGAGACTATTGGGATGAAAAAATAGTGGAACAAATAACAGAGTTACTGCGTGAGTACAGTGACCTATTCCCAACAAAGTTTTCATAAATGAAAGGCATAGAAGGAGAACTAGGAGAGATGACGATTCCTCTCAAACTGGAGGCTATATTTGTCAGACATAGACCATATAGACTAAACCCAATATATAACCAGAAATTGATAGGATGTTGGAAGCTGGTATCATAGAATCGGTGGAGGAATATGAATGGATAAGCCCTATGGTAGTTCAAGAGAAGAAATAAGGAGGGATAAGGATTTGTGTAGACTTGAGGAAACTGAATGATGTTTTCCTACATGACCCCTTTCCTACCCCTTTTATTGATGAAGTCCTACAAAATGTGGGAGGTCAAGAAGCATATTCATTCACAGATGGATTCTCAGGCTACCACCAAATTAAAATATCTCCAAAAGACAGGTATAAGAATACCTTTTCCACAGAATGGGGATCCTATAAATACATAGTCATGCCTTTTGGACTGAAGAATGCACTAGCAATATTCTCAAGAGTATTCATATTTACATTCAAAGAATTCATTCATCAGTTTTTGGAAGCGTATATGAATGATTGGACACTCTACAGTCTATTGAAAGATCATGTAGAGCTGTTAAGGTTGATGTTGGAAAGATGTAGGTAGTGTCATATATCATTGAATATCAAGAAGTGAATTTTTGGGACACCTTTTGGAATATTTTTGGGACATATAGTCTGTAAACAAGGGTTATTGGTAGATCCTACTAAAATTGTAGTCATTGTTAATTTACCACCACCAAAATCAATGCACTAGTTAAAAGTAATGTTAGCACAAGAATTTGCATTTAGAAGAGGCTTGCCTCTCCATAAGAAACTAAATAACCTCTACAGGCATATACAGGCTTCTAACCTATCAAATCAAATTTCTTCATTAGTCGCATCATACATAAGAGCACAGACATTCCATAGTGCCATGGCGCTGAGGAATTGTCTATATAGCATGGTCTGCCATTTTACTACCTAAAATGTTGTCAAATCTCCTAAGACTAATGGCGCTGCTAATACCCGAGGTTACTACCCATTCTTTCAACATTGAAGTGATGTAGCTGCAGATTGTGATGGTGCTACCAAATTTCACACAGACACACAGGTAGGCACTACCGAAATTTTGGCAGAGACCAAATTATGCAGAGTTATTTTTGGAAGCTTCTATCATTTTTGAGTGACTAACTTAAAACTTGTATTATGAGAAAATGGGAAGTATTTTTTTAAAACTAGAGGAGGTTTTTGTTCAACACATAAAAAAAAACAAAAACCTCTCTCACTTTTTCAAAATTTTCTATGATTAGATATTTATTTGACATATAAGTGGTACTACAGAACGTGTTGTTGAAACTTTGTTTTCAGACTGTTGAACTAACATTTTTGACCAGTTGACTTCCAGGAGGATTTCCGAGTGAAATAAGATGAATTTTTAAAATAAAAAGGAGGTTATTGTCAATAACAGACCCAAGAACATTAACCTCTTTCATTTTTCACACAGGTGTCATGGATTGGGAGATTCGAAAGAATCTTTGAGCCCTATGTTTTCAGTTTTCGTGATTTCTTGTTTGAGACATGTTTTCGTGACACCTGTTGCGGCCAGCTGGAGATGAATTTAAAGAAAATGAGAGAGTTTTTTCTTCAAAACAATTTTATCTACAAAAATCGTTCTCAGATTTTACACAGTTGTTATGGTTTGAGAATGACAAGTGGCATTTAGAAGCCTAGTTTTCATAATTTTGCCTCCTGAAAAGCAGGAAATTAGTTAAAACGTGCCATTTTTTGTTTGTAGTTGTTTCCATTTTGGGAAAGGGGTTGAAGTTCGAATGGGTGAGATGGAAAGGACCTATATGTCTATATATTCATTGTAAAATAGGGTAGGGGGTTTGAATTCATGAGCAAGAGAGATGAGAGAGTTGTAGGAGGCACTTTGTCTGTGATCATTGTAACCCTGAGGGGATTTTGTTTTTGTAAACATTTTTGTTATTGAAGGTTCATGATATCTGTGTTATCAGATTGTATCTCTTGTTTTATTTTCTAATTTGTCTTCTTACTTGAATGAATTGTACACCTTGAGGATCATTGTTTCCTTTGATTAATGGATTCTTGAGCATCTGAGGATCTGATGTATCTTGCCTATTAGTCACTGTTTACATTCAAGTACCTTTGGATTCATTTATGCAGAGAGGATCTTTGCTTTATGGATGTTCTTCTTTGTGTTATCTTTTCCTTCCCCTATTTAAAAAACCTTTATCTGATATGCATATTGATTGCATTTAATGAGTAGGGTGTTTGCTTGACTCCATAGCCTAATGGTTCATCATTGATTTACAGTAGCTTACTGTCATTTTCCTTCCTTGTTTTTTTTTTCTTGATCCACAAAACCAATCAAGTCTTTTTATTTATATGTTACCAAGATTACCCTCACTTACAGTCTGAGAGCAGCTCTTGGAGTGATAACATAATTGTCATTGTTGACGGGGAACAGAAGTGAAGCTAGTTTCCCTGGGAAGAACGACATAGGTCTGACTTTTGATGGCAGACAAAAGGAGGACACAGAATTGACTGTGTCATCTGCCTAGCGACTCCATGATTAAATACTCCACTGGGGAGGATCTGATTGACAGAAGATGAAGGGGTTGAATTCTAAATCTAGGTATCAGTTCATTAGTCTTCTTCATGAAATGTTGTATTTCTTTATCATCTCTTTCATGCTTTTCCCTTCGCATGTAAAGAGAATCATTTTCTGTTTTGTATATTCAGAAAATCATCATCCTTCTTGTATATATCCAACCTTAGAAGAGGAAATCCTGCAGCCCTATATTGTAGATGTTGATTCAATATCCTCATCACAGCTTGTTCCTAAAGATGAGTCTTGCATTCCAATTCCTCTTGAATCTGATCACCCTTCTGATTTTGTAGAGATTGAAATTGATTCAAAACATGTCCAAATCTCAGCACCTTTTGGAATTATTGTTGAACCCTCTCAGGTCTCAACACCTTTTTGCATTATTGTTGAACCTTGTCATCAACTTGTTAGCTCTCATGATCATCCCATTGCCTTTCAAATTAAAAATAGAATGAATATGTTCAAGCCTTTGAGGCTTCCCTATCTCCTTCATCCTTATCTTCTTGACTTCTTTGAATATCTTCCCCGATTTTCTGGAGAGAATCAAGTTTCAGATGAGAGACACTTGGAATCCTTTGAGGATTTTATTGATCGTTTTGAGATTGTTCATGAAGATGTGATCATGAGATTTTTCTCTAAGTCTTTGATCAGAGATGTTGTTGTATGGTTTAAGGGTCTGAGAGATGATTCTATTAGCTCTTGGATCGAGTTCTTTAATGATTTTGTGAAGTATTGGGGTTAGTACAAATCACTAGATTCGTACCTTGCTAATTTTTATGCTTTGAAGAGAGAACAGGGTGAAGCTTTGTCTGTCTTCAATCAAAGATTTTACAACATCCACCATGATATGTCTTTGGGGATCCGACCTTCAGAGACAGCTGCCATGATATATTATGTTATGGGCCTTCATTCAGAACTTGCTCTTCTCCTGTTAGAAAGGAAGTCTTCATCCTTAAGGAGCTTGTTTGAAGATGCTCAAGAGGTAGAGAAGAACACCCATGCTTCCAGGAGGATCAGAGAGCAGGTTTACTCTAAAAATATGCAGGCACATAAACAAGTGAACTGTGAGTATGGTTCAAATTTTGAGTAGGAAGGTAACAAGTTTGAAGCAGATTTGGAACAACAGCAAGCATGTGAGTTTATTTCAAATTCAGGTCAGAATTCTTCAATATTTTTTGAGTACTCTAGAAACGGGTATGAGTCAGATTTTATGATCAGTTTTCTAACCAAGATGAGCCTATGATAATTGATGATTGCATAGGCAATTATATGTTTTTAACTGATCCTTATTCATATGATTTTAACATTGTTTTGTCATCATCCTCTAAGAACTTTTCTGAAGAGAAAGTTATAATGATGGATGATCAAGATCTCAGCTCGAGAGAACAAAAAGGTCATCATTCTTCCAGCAAAGAAGTAGTCATGGTTGAGAAAGTGTTCTCTGTGGATCATCATGTTTTTTATCTCTGTTTCAAAGACCCAGTGGCAGCCTTCATAGAATTCTGTATTTCAGAGAACTTGAAGATTTTAGACTTTTTAAACTCATCAGCATTTTTGGGTGAGTATGGTTTCTTGAATGAATTATTATCATTATTTTTACATTTTAAACATCAGTTGTTGATCAGTGACAGAGACAAGGTTTCTTCAATTTTAAAATTTCTTGAATGGTTGCTATGGAAGTCAGCATTTACCTAACAAAATTGCAGAGTTGGTTAGAGAAGAGTAGGGTAGGAAATAAGCTCGTTGTTCAAGCATTTATTTTTCCTTCAGTTTGCAGAAATAGCAGTCAGTTTGTGTGAATAAAGGAAAGACTTAAGAATTTTTTTTAGAGAATGGTTCACTGTTAACTCCATAGCCCTAGGATAATGCATTGAAACTACAAGAGTTCTTAAAGCCTCACAGGGAGGACTCTATCCCCCATGGAGCCTATGTTAGCACAAGAATTTGCAGCCATAAGAGGCTTGCCTCTCCATAAGAAACTAAATAACCTCTACAGGAATATACAGGATTCTAACCTATCAACTCAAATTTCTTGATTAGTCTCATCATACAGAAGAGGAATTGTCTATATAGCATGGTCTGCCATTTTACTACCTAAAACGTTGCCAAATATCCTAAGACTAATGGTGTTGCTAATAGCCGAGGTTGCTACCCATTCTATCAATGTTGAAGTGATGTAGTTCCAGATTTTGATGGATCTACCAAATTTCACAGAGACAAACAGGCGAGCGCTACCGAAATTTTGACAGAGACCAAATTATGCAGAGTTATTTTTGGAAGCTTTTGCCAGTTTTGAGTGACTAACTTAAAACTTGTACTATGAACAAATGGGAAGGAAGTTTTTAAAACTGGAGGAGGTTTTTGTTCATCACATACCAAATAACAAACGCCTCTCTCAGTTTTTCAAAATGTGTTATGGTTAGAGATTTATTTGACATAGAAGTGGTGTTATGAAACGTGTTGCTGAAACTCTGTTTTAAGACTACTAAACTGCCATTTTTGACCAGTTGACTTCCAGGAGGATTTCCGGGAGAAATAAGATGAATTTTAAAATTCCAAAGGAGTTTATTGTCAATAACAAACCCAAGAACATTAACCTCTTTCATTTTTCACACAAGTGTCACGGATTGGGAGATTCGAAAGAATCTTTGAGCCCTATGTTTTCAGTTTTCTTGATTTCCTGTTTGAGACATGTTTTTGTGACACCTGTTGCGGCCATATGGAGATGAATTTAAAGAAACGGGGAGATTTTTTTATTCACAGCTAGTTTATCTACAAAAAATGTTCTCATATTTTACAAATCTTTTATGTTTTTAGAATTACAAGTGGCGTTTGGAAGCCTAGTTTTCAGAATTTTGCCTCCTGAAAAGCAGGAAATTAGTTAAAATGTGTCATTTTTTGTTTGTAGTTGTTTTTATTTTGGGAAGGGGTTGGATTTCGAATGGGTGAGCTGGAAAGGACCTATATGGATATATATTCATTTTACAATAGGGTAGGGGGGTTGTATCCATGATCAAGAGAGATGAGAGAGTTGTATGAGGCACTTTGTTTGTGATCATTGTAACCCTGAGGGGATTTTGTTTTTGTAAACATTTATGTTATTGAAGGTTCATGATATCTGTGTTATCAGATTGTATCTCTTGTTTTATTTTCTAATTTTTCTTCTTACTTAAATGAATTGTACACCTTGAGGGTCATGGTTTCTTTTGATTAATGGATTCTTGAGCATTTGAGGATCTGATGTATCTTGCCTATTAGTCATTGTTTACATTCAAGTACCTTTGGATTCATTTATGCAAAGAGGATCTATGCTTTATGGATGTTCTTCTTTGTGTTATATTTTTCTTCCCCTATTTAAAAAACCTTTATCTGATATGCAGATTGATTTCATTTAATGAGAATGGTGTTTTCTTGACTCCATAGCCCAATGGTTCATCATTGATTTATAGCAGCTTACTGTCATTTTCCTTCCTTGTTTTCTTTTTCTTGATCCACAAAACCAATAAAGTCTTTTTATTTCTATGTTAGCAAGCTTACCCTCACTTACAGTTTGAGTGAATCTTGGAGTGATAACAAGTAACATTGGGACATACCGACTACTATAGAAAATTTATAAAAGGGTATGCGTAGATCACTGCGCCAATGGAGAAACTGTTAAAGAAGGATACTAAATTCCATTGGAATGAGGATTTTCAATAAGGTTTAAACACTTTGAAAGAGATATGGTAACATCACCTATTCTAGTATTCCAAGATTGGGAAAACACATTCCATGTGCATGTGGATGAATCATCCATAGCACTTGGAGCTATTCTGGCGCAGGCAGGAGGAGGGGAATTAGACCATCCTATAGCATTTGAAAGCAGAAAACGGTCATAGTCAGAGCAGAATTACAATACTACAGAAAGAAAAGGCTTAGCAATGGTATATATACTTCAAAAGTTTAGACACTATTTACTTGGAAAACACTTTAAAATGTTTATAGACCATTCAACCCTAAAATACCTAGTCAACAAGCCAGTGTTGGGCGGGAGGTTCTGTAGATGGTTACTATTGTTTCAGAAATTTGATTTTGAAGTGATAGTGAAACCATGGAAGTTGAATGCAGGACCTGATCACCTGTCAAGAATCACCAATGGCAAAGAACCTATAAATTTAGAGGACCAATTCCATGATGCGCATATATTTTCAGCCCAAGTGGTTGATGAATATTTTGTTGAAATCATTGAATACTTGAGTATAGGGACTGCGCCACAAAATCTTAACACTACGCAAAAGAAAAATCTGGTAGTCAGAGTTGTTGACTATCAATTGATTGCAAGACACTTATACAATATGGGTGCAGACAACATTCTGAGAAGATGTGTCCTAGAACATGAAAAACCTAGAATTTTGGCAGAGGATCATGAGGGAATAGTTGGAGGACATTATGCAGAAAAATATATTGTGCAAAAGGTATTGTGCGTAGGACTATGGTGGTCGGCCATTCATGAAGATGATAAGGATTATTGCCAGCAATGGGACGTATGTCAGAGGGTTGATAAACCTAATAGAAGGAATGAGATGTCACTAAGACCACAAGTAACCTTGCAAGTATTTGACAAATGGGAAATAGACTTTGTGGGACCAATTAACCCACCAGCAAAAAGGTCAGGAGCAAGGTATATCATTACTGCGACAGAATATTTAACAAGGTATATCCTATTTGAGCAAGTGATCAATAGATTTGGATGCCCAAGAATTTTGATGAGTGACCAAGGTACTCACTTTATCAACAGTACTATCAAGGCTATGACTGAGGAATTTGAATTCTATCATCAAAAGAGTACACCATATCACCCTCAAGAAAATGGAACAGTGGAAGCCTTTAATAAGATCCTAGACAATGCCTTGACAAATATCTGCAATGTTAATAGGGATGACTCGGACTTGAAGATACCAGCATTATTATGGGCATACAGGACTACATGCAAAAAGTTGACAGGACAGACACCATTTAGGTTAGTGTATGGACAAGAAGCAGTGGTGCCATTAGAATTTATGTTACCTAATTTTCACGTAGCAGCAGTCACCAACATGACAGAACAAGGCATAGTAAAAGAGAGGCTCAGACAGTTGATCGATATGGAAGAAGATAGGATTCTAGCAGGATTTCACCAAGAAGTACAGAAAGCAAGAGATAAATCTTGGCATGACAGAAATATCAAGAGAAAGAGTTTCAAGGAGGGAGACCGAGTCTTGGTGTATGACAATAAATTTCTTCAACATCTAGGGAAATTCAGAATGCATTGGTTGGGGCCATATGAAGTAAATACTGTCATAGATGGGGGATCTTTACCGCTGAAATATTTGCAAGGCACAGAACTAAAAGGAATGATCAATGGGATTCGATTGAAACTGTATAAGGACATTCGACTTCCTAGTACTTAAAAAGTTACCGCGCAGTAAGAGAACCTGTACATAGTCTATTCTAGTAGAAGGACATTCGACTTCCTAGTACTTAAAAAGTTACCGCGCAGTAAGAGAACCTGTACATAGTCTATTCTAGTAGAAGTTAATATAGATCTAAAAAAAAAATCTGCGCAGAATTTTTCGCACCAGACATCAGAAGACCGTGCGCATCAAAAATGGACTCAGCGCAACAAAAAGAAAATGTCTACGCGCAACAGCTACATGATACACCGTGCACTAAGGAAAAATTACTACAAAATATACACCGCACACTTGGAAATCTCAATGCACTGGAAAAAGGACCAACGGTCAAAAAAAGCGAAAATTTGAAAAATGGTAGTTACGGAAAAAATGCTCCAACTGGCAGCAATTATGGAATTAAATGAAAGAGTACACATCAAGGGCCATTACATTAATCACAGCCAGGGAAGCTTCTCTGAGAAGTTTCATGACTTTCCTATATAAAGGGGAAACGCAGGAAACATAAGAGTCATTGTGAAATCGTGAAGTTACAGAGAAATAGAGCACGTAGACCAGAAGTGAGTTGACGAAGAATATAGGGAGAACCAGTGAATACTTAGTCGACAGAAACTAACCAGTTCCCACGATGACACCACCAAATATAGGTGCGTCGAGCCAAGAAGGGAGGAAAACACAAAGTAGTCGAGCACCACAGGAAGCAACAGAGGCGAGACATGAAAACAAGCAACCCGAGGAATTCGTCAACGTGGACGCAATTCCTTCGCCATACGAAGAACTACAGCCCCTACACTAGTGGTCAAAGAAAGCCAGGGTCCAACGACGTCGGCCATGGAAGTCGACCCACCCAGTGCTACACAGGGGCACACTACACACAACATAGGTAACCCACAAGAAACTGCGACAGTCGAGGTGGCCCAGCAGACAAATGGCCAAGGTATTGCGCGGACAGAGGCAGTAGTGCCCAAACCCACCAGATAAAAATATACATAGCAACAGGAGGGTCTATTATAAGATATCATTGGCCAGCCAGACCCTAACTTTGAAATAAGACAGATGGAGGCGGGGACATCAAGTCAATAGCCAAAACGAAAGGGAAAATAGCCTATGGTGCAGTCTCCGTGCAAGCATCCTGGCGCAGCAGTTGTACTCCCGTGCATTATGGAAGGAGTTAAAACCATGCCAACACTATTAGGTTGCATGGAGAAGATAAGATACTCAGACCACGATGTGGCCGACGCAGGAAAATTCCCTGAATTTGTGCATTAGGTTTACTTAGATAGCATCAGGATAGGGCCCTTTGGAGATCCAATTCTAAAACCAAATCCATGGGAAGCTGGCCTAGAAAACACAGGGATCCTAAACCTGTTAGAGATTCCCACTTTGGAAGGGGGAAAGAGGTAAACAATTGCATCAAGTAGTTGATAGTAGTCCTCCATGGAGGATTCCTATGGATGGAACAAACCGTCTCAATAGACGTAGACCTAATAGCATTGCTCACAGGATTATCGTCAATGGGTGAGAACCTCACCCAGTACCTAGACGACAAATCCAAAGAGAAAAATCTTGTTGAGGAAATGAAGAAGACATATGGGATGGAGAGGGGCTCGCACGGGATTATTATCAAAAGGATCAGTGACTTCGCGACATGGATGGCCACCAAACTCATGGCCTATAAATTTTTGAGAAAGTGTCACAAGGAGTAAGTCCTTGTCGGGGTCGTAGCAGCTACAGTGCATTGCACGAATGGCACTTCGC
Source organism: Picea engelmannii (assembly GCA_009831015.1). Classification (NCBI taxonomy): domain Eukaryota; kingdom Viridiplantae; phylum Streptophyta; class Pinopsida; order Pinales; family Pinaceae; genus Picea; species Picea engelmannii. Next base: position 59,095 of record ML812874.1, on the reverse strand, counting down.
TCAGTTGGGCCCCCTACCTACTAAATTTATTCCTTGAGGAATGCATATACACACATGACTTCGGCACAGATTTCCACTACTCATGGCTACACATGCTAATTGCGCCGATGGGGTGGAGGGAGCCCCCATATTCTTATTTTTGTGATCGAATAGGTCAGTGTTGTGCAGCACGGTACACGTCGTGGGGAGAAACTCGAACCCCAAGCACAGAAGTACCAATACGGGTACATTTTTCAGGTATTTTAGCCAAAAAAGGGAAAGCATACCCAACACTTTGCGAATTACCCCAAATGTGGTCATGTAGTACAACGACATAGCCAACTTCCACACAACAAGGCACAACATGTGGATCCAAGTGCGCAGGGACCCGGAGAAGGAGTGGCTACAAATAAGTTACTGCATCAACGAGGATGATATAGAAATTGCCATGCGGGACTGGCATGATGGTTGGAGGGTCCCAATCTTAACCCAAGATGTGCCCAAGAGCACAGAGGTAGACACCATTTCACCTAAGAAGTCAATAAAGACGGGGAAACCCACCCAAAAGCCAGCACAAGAGATGAAGGGGAGTGCGCCGAAGAAAAATACACAGGCAACGCAGAAGGAAACTGCCCCACAACAAAAGGAACAAGGAGCGGGGGCTACGGAAACACAGGGAACCCCCTCATCATCTGCTCCATAGGAACCAGGGCCACCTAAGCGACCAATTTTACAGACAGGAGGATCACGCAAGAAGGAAAAAGTGCATAAACAACTACCGGAGTATACGATCACAGAGGATGATGTTGACCTCGTGGCAGAGAAGGTGCAAGACCGCCCAGCAAAAGACTTCGAAGAATCCAAACACCAAAGAGGGAAAATACAAGACGGCACGACTGGAATAAAGCAAGTCCTCGAGAAAATCAGAACCGCGCAGAGGTCTGAAAGGGGAATAGAATCCTTCCCCGAGGAAGAAGCAGCAGCGGAAACAAGGACTACGCTACAAAAGAAAGATATAGTTCAAACCATTTCCCATGCGAGTCTAGTCTTCAGAGTAACAAATGACATGTTTCACATGGATGAAACTGTAGCACAGACACCACTGAAATATTTCGCAAAGGTCGACCTAGTATTAGCCGAAATACCTACCAAGGCGTTGTACAGACTCCAAGTCAGGGTCGCGCAGGAGATGCAGTCACACGTGAGAATAGATGCAGTAGAACTATAGGAAACGAAAGAGGGCAAGGAATCCTTAGAGCTCATGATCAAACAAGTGAAGTTCGAGACCAGAGAAGAGAAATGTGTGCATATAAAATCGAACAGGGGGTGACAACAATCTACAGTCACATTCCAGACAATGTGCAGGCCGAGAATTCAAGCATAGAGGAAAAAATCAACCTAATTGCCCAAACCATTGACCATTATAGGAAACATATGGAGGAATTGAAGGAAAAATTGACTCTGATGACTCCACCTGAGGTTTGGGAGTAGAGGAAATAAGAAGTTGTACTCCAACTAGCAGAGTTGGAGAAACAATCTAACATAGCAGCAGAATTGTTTGATAGAACAGTGCATCTTTGGACAGCACTGGAGGAAGATGAGTAGGTCTAGTTGTGGGACCAGGAGGAAGAAAGAATAAGTGCAGAAATATAGGACCTCAAGCAAAGGCAAAAGACAATGAGCATCATTGATCGTCTGAAAGGAACACAGGAGATGAAGAAGTTGCAGGCCGAGCTAAATATTGTGCAAGCGCACAAGTAGGAGAGGCAGGCACAGATGGAACCCCTCCAAGAGAAAGCAGCAGAAATGATCGTGCAGTTGGAGGTAGATAAGAAAAATATGGCGCAGACATAGGTGGAATGCACAGCCATAGTTCAGGAGGAAATCATACCACAAAACTTAGAAGCGCTCATAGAAAAGGTCGTGCGGGTCCAAACACGAGGAAGGGGACTTGCAGAAAAGTTCCATAGTATAGCAGAGGTTGTCAAGGGAGCGTGTAGTGCATAGGTGGCTCAGGATGAGCCACATGTCAGTGTTGGGATCTTGTTGGGCGCAATCCCATTTTGGGAAAAAGACTAATTTTGGAGAATAAAGCGCAAATAAATAAAATGCAGCTAGCATGAAAAGCATCAAATGAAAGGTAAAGCGCATGCAGAGGAGGAAAGCATGCAAGGTGCGCATGTAAGAAGACCTAACCATGCTAGGGTTAGGGTTTGGGTAAGAGGATGTAATGGTTGACAAGCCAAAAATAAGTATAAATAGGTACCTAGGAGGTCTAGGTCGGGGGTCGAAGAGTTAGTCATTACTCAGAGAGGTCGAAAGAGTTCGATGTGATTATAATAGTAGAATGCAAGAGTGTCTGTAGAACCTGATCTATTTTTGTAAGTTATTGATTTGGGGAGAGGAAAGAAGGTAGATCTTGAGGGTTAGATCACAGGTTGAAGAGCCTTGTGTGATCTAGTTCGCCTCATTGTAGATATTGACCCAAATGACCGAGGATTGTAAGGCGCGTGGGGCTATAATTTTGGATAAACCATAATAAAAGAGCAAAGCAGCCAAATCCTTGTGGATGTAGCCCAGGAGGGGGTGAACCATGGCAGATCATGTGTTATGTGGATTGATTATTGTTTATCTCTTTACTGTCAATAGTTAGCTAGTAGATGAATGCATGAATGGGTTAGATAGATCTGGCGGTGTCTACATGCATGACTAAGAATGACAGAATGTGTATAATAGATGAATGTTAGAATAAATAAATGAAGATCACAGAGTGTGATCCCAGATCCCCACTCATTCCCAGGATGCAAGCACCTAAGCGTTGCAGACACCCATAAGACTATCTCGGGTGAGACTAAGCAGTACACTTTGTGTGTTGTGTTGCATTTTAGTTAACGAGGAGGGCCGATAGTTTTAGAGGATTTGTTGGAAGCTTGTTCATATCTGAACCTGGGTCAGCCTAAGGAGTAGCAAGAGGGTAGTAACCAACGGGTTGTTTTTAGAGATGTGATGTATGTTGTTATATTGGCAATCAGGTCTTTCAATTCAGCAGTGAGTCAATGTTATTCTCGGTGACCAAGTTCCTTAACTCATTTTGTTCTTTTTTCAGGGTTTCGTGATTTTGCGTGATCTAAGCTTGCAACTGATTTTTTTTGCCAAAATTTCTTCATACTTCTTTTTGCATTATTTTTGCAATTTTTCCAATCTTGATTGGACTTTTGACATGTTCCTGGTTACATGTGGGGTTTTTTGATCGATTTTAACCAAATTAATTTGACAGATGTATGGTTGTACGGAATGTATGGAATGTATGATTGTACGAGCCTGTATAGGCATGTTGTCATATGGTTTGTACGATACATTGCAGTATGCTAGTTCATTCGTTTGTTCGCCTCCTTGCTCTAATACCAAATGAAGCACAGGATTCTTAATATTTGCTCAATGATATGAGAAATCAATAATATATATATATATAATTTGCAAATTGAATGATAATGCTACATTGAGAGGGGCTCAGTTATAAATATAGTTGAAGCACCCTTTTACGGATAGTCATGACTTTATAATTCATTATTGGATTATTTATTTTATTATTATGTTCTTACTTAATTTATTTATCATTTATTATTATATTATTATATTAATTTATTTATGCTTATGTTTATAACAACATTCTTGTTGCATGTACAATTGTGCCCTTGTAGTCTTTCAAGTGCATACACTCGCGCCCTGTACGGCCCATGTGGCGCATACATACGTGCCCAGTCAGACCTATATGTTGTGTACACATGCACCAGGTACTACATGTATGACACATACAACTTCACTGATGTACGCTCTATTGTTGTACGACTACCCTGCTTGACCTACAACCTATTGTTGGACTACCCAGAAATATTCCCTTCGATTTTTGTCTATTGGGATTTCTCCTCTTACTGTTTCCTCCTTTGGAATTGATCTCTAGATGAAATTCCTTCTTCACCCTTGTCAAGATCCCCTTGAGTAGCAGTGCTTCATGAATCAAGCACTTAAGAAAAATTCCTTCTTTTCTCTTCACATATGTCTTTCTCCTTCACCTAGCCTTGCTTTTATAATCCTTAGTTTTGACCGAATCAAACATAACCCTAATCTCCAAAGTGATAGAAGGTTGAGATTAAATCTCAACTCACTTGAGATCAATGGCTAAGATTCATTTAATTCACCAATGATAATAACCTTAGTATTTCATTAAACTCACTTTAATTATAAAAAGCACTTTACTTTAATAATTCTTTTAATTAAAGTAAATTGTTAAGGTTGAAGGTTTTGGATGACTTCCACATGTCTAAACACTTAGTCCTATGTGAAAGTACCTGTCTGATGCTACAAACATCAAAAATATATACCACGCTGGTGTTGGATTACTGTGAGGGGGGGTGAATTAGTAATAGAGTAATTTAATCCCTTTTCACCATAAAATGAAAGTGTTATATCAATGTAGCATTATAATCCAATAGTTGCAGAGTAAATAAACAATGAACAAATGAGCAATCACACACTTACACCATACACCAGTGTTTTATATGGAAACCCAAAGAGGGAGAAAAACACATAATGTTTTTTCTTATATGTCTTTAAGAATTACATTCATTGGAAGCACCAAATTCCTTTGTTTTCCAGCTGCATTTGGAAGGAGGCTCCAACCCCCTAGTTTCTCAAGCTACAACCTGAAGGAAGCTCCAACTCCCCAATTCTTCGGCTACAACCAGAAGGAGGCTAAAACCCCCTATGTTCTCCGGCTACAACCGAAAGGTGCCTATAACCACCTATCCTTGCCCCGTCCAACCACCCTGACGTAGAAGTAGAATGATGGAACCACTATCACACTATCACTGTAAGATATACTGTTGTAAACTTGTACCAATCAATCTGCACCAAACAACCTGTACCAATAACCTAAACCAGGCATCAACCATGCATCAACATGTACCTCAACCTATAATCAACATGTATCATAAACAAGAGCATCAACCATGCACCAACATGTACCTCAACATGTAATCAACCTATACCATAAACAAGTGCATCAACAATGCATCAACCTATACCAACCAACCTGTAGTCAACCTGTACCATAAACTAGTGCATTAACCATGCACCAACTTGTACCATGAACAAGTGCATCAACCATGCACCAAACCTGTACCTCAACCTATACCATGAACAAGTGCATCAACCATGCACCAAACCTGTACAAATAACATGTCATAACAACCTATCACAACAACATGTCTCATCAATCTTATTAACCAAATCAGATCTACTCACCAAGATCAATCACCAAGACAATCTCATAGATGTGCATCAACCAAGCATAACACAACAACTCATAATCATCACCAAGATCAATATGTGCTTATAATAATATACCAATACAAGTATGCTACATCATCCATAAACCATGTGCCAACAATAATACTAACAAGTGTCTCCAATCATGTACCAAGTATGTACCAATCATGTATCAACTACTCATCAACTATGATTCATCAATATGTACCAACATCATCAACTATACATCTCATGTATGTACCAAGTCATCAACTACTTGTCTCAACCATGTACCCAAAATGTACCTCAACCAAAATCCCTCATCAATTTCATCATTCAAATCTGATTTGTAACTCTATAACAGACATGGTGAATATGATCACATACATGCAAACCTTCATTAATTTTAACAACAAGAGAATAGCATTTACATCAAATTTTTCTTTAGTCTCACATGTCTAGTTTTGGATTAGTCAACAACCCTAACTTGAAATAATCATAACTATGTACCTGTAATGAATAAAGATCTTAAAATAGTACACAATGTTTTTCAGTGTGTTATGCAATTCCTTCAGGTGTTACTACTTGTAACCTCTCAGAAAATGAGTTATAGAAAAAATGGCATACCTTGTTGAATTATGGATTATTTTAGAGAGTGAATTTGTAGAGCGTGCCCCGCACGGAATATTTGTTGTATGGATCTGAAAATTTTACATAGAATACGTAGAAAGCATTATCAAAAGAATTTATCCTCCCTTGAATTTCAGCCTTCTTTAGTTCACCTTCTCTCTGAAATTGGGCTTAGATATCCTTTGGTTACCTCAGACACCTCTAGATATTCAATATGCTCAAGTGTGATATAAAATGAAAGAGCCTTGCCTCTTATTTATACTTTCATGTAGCTTCCTCAAGGGGTTACCTTTTAACCATATTAACCTACTTTCCTTATTTTAGCTTTAACCAACTTCCAACCACTTGTTCAATTATTAATTTATCCATTAACTTTATTATTTAAATAATTTATTTTGTATCCACTTTGAATTATAGTACACTCATCACTTCACTTTACCTCAAAGGGTTAACTTCTAACCATCTTAAACCACTTTCCTTATTTTAGAGCTAAACCACTTCTAACCACTTGTCAAATTAGTAATTTTTCCAGTAACTTTAGTATTTAAATAATTTCTTTTGTATTCACTTTGAATTATAGTACACTCATCACTTCACTTTATTATTTACCTTCTAAAAGACTCTTAACTCACTTTGACTACTTTGACCTTGTGGGGCTTCTAGATGACTCATGAGGGTTCTCCAACTTCACATGGACATAACTCTCTAACCGTGAGGAGTTATGTGACATTCCACATACCACTGAAACTGGCATGACATGTACTATCCATATAGAATAATATTACCTGCAAATATATCAAAACACATATTTTTATCCATCAAACAAACTTGGGTCCATTACCCAAACCTGGGTACTACCGGAATTCGCGACCAGACTTTATCCAAGGGTTGACATCAATCTACAATATCACTCTCCAATGGTTGAAATCAATGAAAACCAACTGTCCATCAACCTAAACCAACTGTCTGACAATCTCCCCCTTTGGCATTGATGGCAACACCAACATTCATGGAAACACTTAGTCATGATAACATGCATGATTATACTCCTCATCAATGTTTCTATCTCTCCCCATTTGACATCAATGGCAAAGGGTATCTCCCTTTGGGGATGCTCCCCATGAATGAACTCTCCTTGGGTTGCTCCCCTTGTCTACATGCCTCTGTGATCTCTCTCCAAGCATTTCTATCCTGCATCTGATAAATATCTCCCCCTTTTTTATCAATGGCAATGGTATATTTCCATACAGGGTTGCTCCCCCTAACTGAACTGTCATTGGGGATACTCCCCATGACTGAGCTTTTCCTAAAACTGATCTCCCAACCTGAACTCTCCTCTTTATGGTGCTTCCTCATGTAAGTCTAAGACATATAAGATAAGCATTCAAAAGCATTCATTTTGGAGTAAAAATTACTCTGAGTCTCTGGCGAAGATACTCAAAGACTTCCCATGGAAGCGGTTTTGTAAAGATGTCTGTCACTTGTTCTTTTGTGCCCACATATTCAACTATGTTGTTCTTCTCTGCAACCTGTTCTCGTAGAAAGTGATACTTGATTGGAATGTGCCTCGTTTTGGAGTGCATCACTGGGTTCTTTGAGATACTGATGGCACTTGTTGAAATCGTGCCACCTATCCAACTTCTTGCATTACATATGGTCTGGATGTTGTACATATAGTAAGCTACCAACATTTACCTTTATTTCCTTTGGTTTGTAGACTTTGAATCATCATATTTGTTCAACTTGCAACTGGTTTTCATAGGAGTGGTAACTATTTCACAATCTTCCATTCTGAACCTCTTTAGCATTTCTTTGATATACTTAGTTTGAGAAATAAAAATTCCTTGGTTGCTTTGACATATCTGAAGACCCAGAAAGAAGGATAGTTCTCTAAGTAATGACATTTCAAATTCATTCTACATATCCTTTGCAAATTTATGGCTTAACCTGTTATTAGTACTTCCAAAAACAATATCATCAATATAAATTTCAATTAATAAAATACTACCTTAAATTACCTTGATGTAGAGGTTGTTGTCTGCGCTTCTTTTCCATAGTTCGTGGGGATTTTTTTCATTGTTGTTTCTGAGCATTACTCTGTTTTGAATTTGAATTGTTGTATGCACTGCATGTGTCCAAAAAATATCTGTCAATTTGAAATCCATTAGCATTGTTCGAGCCATTTCCTATGTAATTATCATCCATTATGATAATGTTATTTTGTCTCTGAACCACTCTTTGAACCAATCTATGAATCCATGCTCTCATCCACTTTCATATATGTGTCCAAACCTGCTAAGTATTCTTACAAATCCATCTCTGTCTATACTGTCCAAGACTCTACTTGTGCAATTGTCCATAATGTTGACCCATTTATCACTATACTATCATGAAGTCTTGATTAATCTATCAAATTGTACTTCTGCTAACTGACTGCTCTGGATCTATCTTCCCAAATTATGCAAGCTGCTCGAAGGATGGTTCTTTGGTCTTTCATAGCTATCACATAGACTCCCCCTGCTCTAATATTCATATTACCTGGGAGTCTCTAAGCTGGATGGCTCGGAACAATTCCTGCTATGATGTGTATTCATCATCATCTTCATTGGTAGATTCATCATCTCTATGAGCTCTGACTTCTTTTTTTTTGTCTATGGATTCATCTTTCACTACAATACATGAAAGTACAATCTCTTGAACATGTTCTTTATTTACTTGTCCTTCTTTTCTTTCATTTATTTTCCAAACATTAAACCTTTCTATATCTGACACCCTTCTTTTTCTTTGTAGATGTTTCTTCATCTCATTTTATTGTCAATCTTGCGATCTCTGGGACCTGGTCTTTGTTCACCTATTCTTCATGTTTTCTTATCCATACTTTCTTATATCTGATATCAATGTTCTCTTTCATGGAAGTATCGATCATGCTTCTACAATCACGAGCTATGTATCCATAGTTATGACATTTGTAACATTCAATGTTATGTGGGGCCACATAGGAATTTCTTGCTTGAAAAAATGTTTTATAATCCCTCCAATCTGCAACCTTATGTCCAAAGTTAGTACAGTAAAAACAATGACCATAAAAGAAATTTGCATACCTGGGAGTGAATGATGTTCTTTGTGGTGTAGTCCTTCTAAATTTCTACCTTGAATGATCATGATCATGATTGAATCTTCTTTGTGGCTTGAAGTTGGATTTATATTCTCTTTGCTTCTTCAAGTTGGATTTTCAATGTAATTATTTCTTCTTCCAGTCTTCTCTCTTCTTGACCAAACTCTTCCTCGAGTTGGTTTAAGTCATTGTTTATTTCCTTGAGATGATCCATCAATATATTTTCTCTCTTTTATGCTTCTTCATTTTGTGCTTCTATGTTGGCTTCTAAACATTTCTTTTGATATTCTATAGTTTCATCAATTCTTCTGGCCTCTTCCAGTTGAGATCTTAAACTCTTGATGACCCTCTGATCTTTTTCGAAACCTTGAACACTATCCTTTTGCTTCATTAATTCTTTCTTGAATGACTTGTTTTCTTCTATTTATTTCTTTAGATATTCAATTGCACTGATCAATTTTTCTTTGTAATCAACTTTTGTTTCTTCATACTCTTCCTCTTCTGAATTTGTCTGACATGATGAGCATATTTTTTCTTATTCGGTATCTGCATCTTCTTTGGCATTTTTTGAATCTGCGATGGGTGAAGAATATATGTCATGTAACTTATCCCAAAGTTCTTTGGATGATGAACATTTACCAACCTTTTCTCTTACCGGATTAGGTAATCCTTCCAAGATGAAATCCATTGTTATTTGTTATTCTTCTTCAATTCCTTCTTGGCTGCAGTCTTTATTCTTTTTGAACTATCATATCCTCTAACAATTTGTTAGCGTTGGAAGTCAACTCTGGATTGCAGCAGAGGTAAGCCCAAGGCCCATCAGTTTATATGTCACAGTAAATAGTTTAAAGGGTGGTCTAATGGGTACAGTCTTAAGATTATATCGCTTTAACTCAGAAAACTAGGTTGGGAAGGCACAGATAAGTGAGGTCTTGATCTAACTTAAGCCAGTAAGTTTGTATAGTGATGAGTAGGAAGAAGAAACATGAAGAAAACGTGAAAGTCTTCTCTAGACATCCAGTCTTTCAGTAGCCTATGGAGGAAAAGTCTCGGATGCAAGATCCTCTTGGATCTGAAAACTTTAAGAAACTTGAAAACGTTGCAACAATAGATATAGTCAAACCTACACTATACTACAGTCACAACACCCGACTGGATCATCCATGCCCGAGATTTCAGAGTCAGAAGCAAAGAAATGAAAGGAGAAGTTGGCTGCCATTAAACAAGAAGTCTCAAATAACAGTCATAACTAGAGAACTGGAGGCCTCATTAAAAAATTACAATCGGGAGCGTAACTCTACCATCAACGCTAACAAAATATGAGATCGGCTCTTAAATACTCAAAGAAAGAACCACAGTAGCAAGTTCGAGTCATTACATTGAAGGCATTATGTCTACATGTTTCCTGGCAGACTATGCATGTAGTCTCTGGCTAGTCGTGAAGTTCAATCAGATGCAATCGCGTTCCAGAATGGGCCTGCAAGTGAGTTGACCAGCTGACAGTCCCTTTTTGGACTTTCCATTAATGGTGAAAATAATGTCCAACCACCACCAACTACTTTAATAACTTCTTCCTCGGGATCGGGGAGGCTCAAGTCAGCTCTGCATTTGTAGGACGTGGCGGCCTTCCCTTGGTTGTCTGTTGCTTCGTTGAAATGCTACAAGGGGACCCAGATGGCGGACGTGGATGAGGATCTAGCAGGGACTATGGTGCCATCGACATGGAGGTGAGATGAGAGGCGCCATCAACGTGGAGGTGAGACGAGAGGCACCCACGTAGACAGACGTGGCAGATGGAAGGTGACCGGGAAAGTACGGGTGGTGGAAAATGTGGGTGTTGCGCTGGGATAGGACACCAATGAAGTGGCACAAGGTGATGATGCGGGGGGCAGAGGAAAGGTCGTGCCAGTAGACGGGATGGGGACCATCTGTCGAGGAGGAAGTGAGAGGTAGAACACCTAGCAAGAGATGATAGGCGGGAGTAATAAAGGGACATAGTCCGACGGTGAGTGGAGGACAGGTGTACCATAATGAGACGAGGGAGAGCGGATGATGTGATGGGTAGAGGTGAGAGACAGAGTGGGAGACAGATGTCAGCAAGAGGCGAGAGCGGTAAGAGGTGGTGGTAAGCAGTCTACTCGGAGGGGGTAGGCAGCGGTAAGAGGTTTTAGGTAGGGGGGTTCTGAGTTAAGGAGAGGGTGACACATTAGTGGGGGGGACACAATTTAAAACCACCAACTCGGACCCCCCCCCCTCCTTACAGGCAAAACATCGGGGGGGTCTGATATGGCTCCTATGTCGTAGATCTAGGCGCATGGATCTCAGCCACCCAGATATACGCGTCGCTTAGCGTGACGCGCCTGCGCACACAAAACTTAAGATAAGTGGGTTTTTAACCCATTTCTTTCTATTTTTCCTCCAAAGGGGTCCATTCCTTAGGGAAAACACCCCTCGACCAAATTAATGTGATAACATTAGGCTCCATGGGGGATGGCTTGCTCTTTGTGAGATTCCAAGAACTCTTCTACAGTTTCAGTGCCTTGTTGTTGGGTTATGGAGTCACTTATAAAACAGAAAACAAAGGAAAAACAATATTTACAAATACATGGGGGCCACTTATGGCTTAAATAAAGAACTTCCTCATAAAATGCCCATTTACAGGGCCACCAAAAACTTCATCGCCCTCCAAATTTTGCAACATGTAGGTATTATTCGAAATTATTTCAGAAACTTTGAAGGGCCCAATCCAGAGGGCTTCAAATTTATTGTGCTTGCCCTTATCTTGTCTAGGTGCATCCAATTTAAGTACTAGATCTCCTAGCTGGAAACCTTCTTTTCTCGCCTTTATGTCAAAGGCTTGCTTGATCCTTTGTTGACGGTCATGAGCTCTGTCTGTCACCTACTCTCTAGTCTACTGGGCTTCTACCAGATGATGAATTCTTCTGATCATATCGTCAGGCTCTCCTTGATAATCCTGAAATAATTTTTCCACAGGCAGGGCAAGCTGAGCAAGAAAAAATTCTTCAGTCCCATATACAAGTTGGAAAGGGGAGAGTCCCAGGGATCTCTTTGTTGTCACTCGATCAGCCCACAGGGAAAACTTAAACTTTGAATCCCATGCTTTTTTATTGTCTTCTAGCAGTATTTTGATGATCTTTATCAGGCTTTTTTTAGAGGACTCTGCTAGTCCATTTCCCTGGGGTAGTAGGGGGTAGAGTGGATCAATGAAATTCTGAATTGCTCACAAAATTTGACCAATGGTTCGGCCTTGAAGGATGCAGCGTTATCGGTGATGATTCTACTCGGGAAGCCAAACCTTGCCATAATATCCTCAAGAAAACCTAGGATGACTTTGTGGGAAGTGCTCCTTGTGGGAATAGCTTCTATCCATTTGGTGAAATAATTTGTTGCAGTCAAGATCTACCTGTGTTGACCACTTGAAGTTGGATGAATTTCTCCAATAAATTCTAGGCCCCACTGCTGAAAGGGTCCTGAAGCTACCATAGGCTTCAATGGTCGGGTCTTGAGCTGCTACTTTCCAGAGAATTTCTGACATTTAATACAGGCTCTGATATTTGTGCAGACATCAGTGAATAAAGTGGGCCAGTAGTACCCAGCCCTGAGAATTTTGTAGGCTGTGGTCTTCCAAAAATGGTGTTCCCCACATAGGTTGTCATGGAACTCAAACATAATACTTTGGGCCTCTTGTGGGTCTAGACATCTCAGGAGCACTTCTAAAGGGTCTTTCCAATACAAGACCTGGTCAATAAGGAAATATATGACTGATTTGAGCTTTAAATCTCTTATCGTTCTCCTTCCAATACCATCCGGGGGTCGCAACTCCCGCAGAAAATATGTAAGGTCTTTATACCAGGTGCATTTTGCCAATGGGGGGTTGTCCTGAGAACTTTTGTTAGACAACTTAGCCTACTGATCTTCTAAGCAAGTGTGGATAAAGTTAACCCCGAAAGATTTATAATTAGACTCAGCCAATAGCTTGACTAAACCTATGCCTTTAACTAGTTTGGTGGGATTTATTTCAAGATCAAATTCAAGTATTTTGGCAATCCACTTGCTCCTTCTCTCGTCCATATCAGGTTGAATGAGAATGTCCTTCACAGAAGCTGAAGGAACATATGCAGTGATATTTGAATGCAAAATATAGACTCTGAAAGTTTTAAGAGCCTTCATCAAGGCATAGGTCTGTTTCTCCATGATGTCATATTTTGCCTCTGCATCTCTTAATGCTTTACTAAAAAAGGAAATAGGCTTCTCCAACCCTTCTGCATTTTTCTGCAATAAAATAGTTTCCACTGTATTGAATGAAGCGAAAGAAAAAATCAGAAAATCCTTGGAATAATCAGCACTGATAAGAACAGGTGCCTCAATCAATGCCTTCTTGATCTGGCTGAAGGATTCTCTGGACTCAGCAGTCCATTTTACTTCATTTCCCTTTCTGAGCATGATTGTGATATGTTTCACCAGTTCAGCAAAATTGGAAACAAATCTCCTCAAGAAATTAATTTTTCCCAGGAATGATTGAACCTCTTTCCTGGATCTTGGGAGTGATAGGGTTTGGATTTCTTCCACCCTGTTGGGATCAATTCTGACTCCCTCATCTAATACTATGTGCCCCAACAATTTTCCCTTTTTCATGGAAAATAAAGACTTCTTGGGATTTAGGGAAATACCAAACCTTCTATACTTCGAGAAGACCTTCCTCGGATGTTGGCGATGCTCCTTATCAGATCTGGAGAAGACTGTGATGTCATCCAGGTAGATGACTACAAACTTATCCTTTTCTCCAATGAAGGTGATGCCCATGGCTCGTTGAAAGGTCACTCCTGCATTCATCAATCCAAAGGGAATTTTGGCATACATGAATGTACCCCAAGGAGTGGTGAATGTTGTCTTTTCTCTGTCTTCAGGCAGGATGGAGATTTGATTGTAGCCAGAAAAACCGTCAATCATGGAAATCTTGGATGCACATGTTACCCTCTGCAATATGTTTTCCATCTTTGGCAGGGGGTAGTTTTCCTTCCTTAAGCTCATGTTCAGGTTCCTAAAATCGACGTAGAGTCTTATTTCTCCATTCTTTTTCCTCATTGGAACCAGATTGGCCACCGATTCTGAATATCTCAAAGGGACAATGATATGGGTGTCTAGCAGCTTCTTTACCTCTATTTCCATGATAGGCAGTAGTATAGGATTTATTTGTCTCAATTTCTGCCTAAATGGCTTGGCCTCCTCTTTCAATGGAATCTTATGCTCAATAACGTTGGTGTCATATGTTTTGAGGTATTCATAGGTCCAGGAAAACACATCAGCATACTCCTTTAATAGCTCACATACTCGTCCCTCTTCTTTCTTGTCAAGCTACTTGACAACTTGACAAACTTAGGATTGTCCTCAGTGCCAATATTGCACTCAACCACATCAGCATCATCATTTGAAACTTTACCCTTTATTGCCACATCATTTTGGTCAAATAACCTTTCCAAAGGAACTAGTCCCTTCGAAATGTGATTTCTTGGTAACTGCATGATATGATGATTAGCAATTTTCTTTAAAAAGACATCAGCATGTGGGTGACTTTGAGAATCAGGATCCCGGTCAATGTGCAATGCAAAAAATTCATCAACAGTTTCCAGGAACCTCTTGATCTCAAGATCATCCTCAAATATCTTCCAATTCTTGACATTGTCAGGTATAGAGGGTCTATATTTCACTTTTATATCATACATGAGCTTAGGTGGCATGGGGACTTTGAAATTTCTTGTTGAGACAGCCAGAGGATCGGCCATGACATTTTTTTCCCTTAGAGTAAATGAAATGTTGAAAGCTGAGAAAAAACTGTCAATGAGGTCCCATACTCCGTTTCTGTAACTTCTGAGCCGGGGGTGTTTGGCATGATAAGTGTTTCTGATCTGTTGGAAAAGCAACTCAGCATCTCCAAACACTGCTATATTTTCAATACCCAAGTCAGTTGCATCCCTCAATCCCAAAACGAGAGCTTTGTATTCTGCCACATTATATGTAGTTTCAAACTCTAGTTTGCATGACAGAGATATGGTTTCCCGAGCAGGGGAAACAAGAACTACTCTAGTTCCAGCACTTTCTCGAGAAGAGGCTCCATCAAAGAACATTTTCCAAACAGAGGTAATCAGAGGAGAATCTTCACAGATAGTAATGGGATTTCGGATCTCAAGAGAAGGCTTGGGGGCATCAGTAAGTTGCAATAAGTTGGATCCTAAATCAGCATCAAGGGCAAAGATAGGATGATTGGTGGGGTCTGCCTCATCACTAATTATGTAGGATATCTTAGCTTCTCTGTACAGTCTTCTATGTTACCCCCTAAAGACTGGGATGGTGGCATATGTGAGGTCCATCTGTAAGGTTCCCCCAAGCCGTCTGATCCAAGATCTTGACAATAGCATGCCGAATTTGGGGGGAACATCAGCCACCATGATGTCCATGACCATAATTTTCATGGGAAATTGGAACAAGGTCACAACCAGATCTTTGATAACCCCAAGACATTGTACTCTCCTTCAATCAAAATAATACAAGTCATGGTACTCTTTTGTGATTTCTAGTCCTAGTTCTTCCATGACAGTTTTGGGCATGAGATTATGAGAGGCCCCTAAATCCATTAAATAGTTATGCAGCACCTTATCATGTATGTTCAGAGATGTGTATAAGGGGGGGGATGAATCATCTCTATATTCTACCATAGAACCTAGGACGACTGTTGGCTTCTCATCTTGCAAATTGATGGAGTCTGGGGGGGAGCAGAGGTTCAGGCAGCAAAATCTTAGTCAGGGATTTCTTAAAATCTTCATTTTTAACTAGCTCTAAAAGGGGGACTGGAATCCTAATCTTCTAAATTTCATGCTCAAAGTTAAAATAGGAGGGGTGCTTCAGAATTTCTCTTACCTCTGGGATGGGACCTTTGACTACTAGTGAGGAATTATGAGTTTTTCTCTCTTTATTGTTGCTTACTACATCATTGGCAAGTTTTTCTGTCCTGGTTGGATGCTCAAGAACATCAAGATTTACCCCTTTATTCTTGGACCTGAGGTTGTATCTATTTGGGTTGTCGTTGGTCTTATCCCCCTTACTTAATTCATTTAATTGAATTTCCATTAGAGACTCCTCGTGTGCTGACTGATTTAAGTGAGGAAAAGGGGATGAATCTTCAAGACAGTGAATTTCTGGGTCTATGTCCTCTTCCTCTCCACCATTCTCTGTGACAAGGTTATTCTAAAGAGGGGTCTGGATTTTCTGATCATCCATGTCTCTATTTCGAGGCTCCCTCTGCATAATCTGAGGAGCCTTGTTATTCGGCCTCCTGAAGTTGCCTCTATTATCAATATTTTGGGGACTTTTGTATGTCTGTTTTCCCTCCAATTCCAACCTTTCCATTCTAGCTGAGAGTGATTTTAGTAACTCGGTTACTTTGTCCATTTGAGGGGGAAGGGAAAAAGAAATGGAGGTTGAGGATTCAAATCTTCCTCTTCCTCTTCCTCTATCTCTATCAGCCTTATTCCTAAGTCGGTCAACCGCCAATATGTTAGACTCTACCTCTAGTATTGCATCTTGCATGTGATCCAAGGAAGTAGCTCTTCTCTCTCTTAACAGGAAGCAGAAGTCAAGGTCAAAAGCACTAGCATAGGTAATTTTGGCAGAGGCTTATGTAGGCTTTATCTCAGCAAGGATCTTATTGTACATTTTGTTGAATCTTTTGGAGAAGTCAGAGACAGACTCTCCCTCTTTTCTCTTTAGGGACCCGAACTCGATGATACAGTACATGAAGTCCTTTGTATCCCCCCATTGTCTCAAGAAGATATCATCTAAGGCCTCAATCCCATCAATGGATCCAGGAGTGAGGGATCTGAACCATTTTCTAGCTTCTCCATCAAGACTGTGGAAGAAAACCCTCATCCATACATCTTCATCTACTATGATTTAGTTATCAGCATAACTGTAGAAGGCTGCAAGGTGCTCCTCTGCAGTAACATCTCCCTCCCCAATGAACTTAGGAAGCTTCTTAAGGTAGCCACCAGCTAGTAGGGCATTAAGAGGTTGAGGTAAGACAAGAGGGGCATATCTGGCAGCTACTATAGTATCCATTCTATTTCTAGGAGGATTATCACCTTCCATAGAGATGATGGGTGGAGAAGAATGAGGAGGAGATGGGGATCGAACAGGGGAGAATGGAACTGAGCTTCCGGGAGGAAAAGGAAACAACATAGGATTTGGAGAAAAGGCCACAGGATTTGAGGGAACAGAGGTTTCCCTTTCTGTACTAGCAGCAATAACAGGAGGAGGGGTAGTAAAACCTAGGGTTGGAAAATATTTTGAGGTCCTTGGTCTAGACCACAGTACAACTTCAGGGGAGAAAGGAGTGACAAGGATTTCTCCCTCTAATCCCAGACCATGAGGGGAAAACTCGACAGGAACACTCCCAAAATTTAAAGTTCTGGAAACTCCAACAGAAAGTATAATAGGGGAAAGAAAAGAAGAAATATGAGCTTCTAAAGAAGGATCATGAAAATCATCATAAATACTTAGTTCAGCTGCAGAATATCCTTCTCGAAGAGCCTTTCCCTTTCTGATAATTTTCTCTGGGTCAACTTCAGGTGTTGCTAGGGGCAGCTGCGGAGTAGACCTCATGTGTCTGCCTCAGAAAGCCACAGCTAAAACAGTGGGGTCTCCAATAGATCTGCATTAATGGAGTCACCACAGTGAAGTTGCCAGGTGCACAGTTGCAATCTTGATATACTGGGTTCTGCTGCACCTTCAGAACCAGTAAGTTTTGTCATTCAATCCCATGGAAAATATTCAACTTCGTCCCCGACAACAGCGCCAGAAATGTTAGTGTTGGAAGTCGCCTCTGGATTGCAGCAGAGGTAATCCCAAGGCCCATCAGTTTATATGTCACAGTAAATAGTTTAAAGGGTGGTCTAATGGATGCAGTCTCAAGATTATATCGCTTTAACTCAGAAAAATAGGTTGGGAAGGCACAGATAAGTGAGGTTTTGATCTAACTTAAGCCAGTAAGTTTGTATAGTGATGAGTAGGCAGAAGAAACATGAAGAAAATGTGAAACTCTGCTTTGGACATCCGGTCTTCCAATAGCCTGTGGAGGAAAAGTCTCATATGAAAGATCCTCTTGGATCTGAAAACTTCAAGAAACTTGAAAAAGTTGCAACAACAGATATAGTCAAACCTACACTATACTACAGTCATAACACCCGACTGGATCATCCATGCCCGAGCTTTCAGAGTCAGAAGCAAAGAAATGAAAGGAGAAGTTGGCTGCCATTAAACAAGAAGTCGCAAATAACAGTCATAACCAGAGAACCGGAGACCTTGTTAAAACATTACAATCGGGAGCGTAGCTCTACCATCGACACTAACAAAATATGAGATCGGCTCCTAAATACTCAAAGATCGAGTCATTTCATTGAAGGCATTACGTCTGCATGCTTCTTGACAGACTGTGCATGCAGTCTCTGGCTAGTCATGAAGTTCAGTCAGACGCAATCGCGTTCCAGAATGGGCTTGCAAGTGAGTTGACCAGCTGACAGTCCCTTTCCGAACTTTCCATTAATTGTGAAAACAATGTCCAACCATCACCAACTACTTTAATAACTTCTTCCTCGGGATCGGGGAGGCTCAAATCAACTCTGCATTTGTAGGACGTGGTGGCCTTCCCTTGGTTGTCTGCTGCTTCATTGAATTGATACAAGGGGACCCAAATGACGGACATGGATGAGGATCTGGCAAGGACTATGGCGCCATCGACATGGCGGTGAGACGAGAGGTGCCCACGTAGACAAACGTGGCAGATGGAAGGTGACCGGGAAAGTACGGGTGGCGGAAAACGTGGGTGTTGCACTGGGACAAGACAACAATGAAGTGGCACGAGGTGATGATGTGGGGGGCAGAGGAAAGTTCGTGGCAGTAGATGGGATGGGGACCATCTTCCCAGGAGGAGGTGAGTGGTAGAACACCTGGCAGGAGATGATAGGCGGGAGTGATAAGGGGACATGGTCCGACGGTGAGTGGAGGATAGGTGTACCATAATGAGACAAGGAGGGAGAGTGGGTGATGTGATTGGTAGAGGTGAGAGACAGAGTGGGAGACAAATGTCAGCGGGAGGCGGGAGCGGTAAGAGGTGGTGGTAAGCTATCTACTTGGAGTGGGTAGGCAGCGGTAAGAGGTTTTAGGCGGGGGGGGGGTCCAAGTTAAGGAGAGGGTGACACGTTAGTGGGGGGGGCGCAATTTAAAACCACCAACTTGGACCCCACCCCCCCCCCCTCGTTAAAGGAAGAACATCGGGAGGGGGGGTCCGATATGGCTTCTACGTCGTAGATCTGGGCGCGCGGATCTCAGCTGCCCAGATCTACCCGTCGCTTAGCCTGATGCGCCTGCGCACACAAAACTTAGGATAAGTGGGTTTTTAACCCATTTCTTGTCAGTTTTCCGCCAAAGGGGTCCATTCCTTAGGGAAAACACCCCCCGACCAAATTAATGTGAAAACACAATTGATAGCCAAATATAATGTCTCTTTGCCTGTAAAAGTACTTTCATCCTTATGCTCCACATCTCATACTTAAAACCATTCTGACCATTAAACATTGGTACTTCATTCTCAGAATAATCCATGATCTCATTCCAGTGGTTAAATTGTTTCCTGCAAGAACCTGCTCTGATACCAATTGTTGGATTACTAAGAGGGGGGTGAATCAGTAATAAAGCAATTTAATCTATTTTAACCATAAAATGCAAGTGTTATTATCAATGTAGCATTATCATCCAATAGTTGTAGAGTAAATAAACAATGAACAAATGAGCAATCACACACATACACAGTACACCAGTGTTTTGCGTGGAAACCCAAAGCGAGAGAAAACCACGGAATGATTTTTCTTATATGTCTTTAAGAATTACATTCATTGGAAGCACCAACTTCCTTTGTTTTCCAGCTGCAACTGGAAGGAGGCTCCAACCCCCTAGTTTCTCAGGCTACAACCTGAAGGAAGCTCCAACTCCCTAATTTTCCAGCTACAACCCCCTATGTTCTCCGTCTACAACTGGAAGGTGGCTACAACCACTTGTAATTGCCCCGTCCAACCTCCTTGACGTAGAAGTAGAATGATGGAACCAATGTCACACTATCACTGTGAGATATGTTGTTGTAAACATGTATCAATCAACCTCCACCAAACAACCTGTACCAATAACTTGAACCATGCATCAACATGTACCTCAACCTGTAATCAACATGTACCATAAACAAGTGCATAAACCATGCACCAACCTGTACCTCAACATGTAATCAACATGTACCATAAACAAGTGCATCAACCATGCACCAACATGTACCAACCAACCTTTGGTCAACATGTACCATAAACAAGTGCATTAACCATGCACCAACCTGTACCTCAACCTGTACCATGAACAAGTGCATCAACCATGCACCAAACCTGTACAAATAACATGTCACAACACCATGTCCAAACAACCTATCACAACAACCTGTCTCATCAATCTTATCAACCAAATCAGATCTACTCACCAAGATCAATCACCAAGAAAACTCTCAAAGATGTGCATCAACCAAGCATAACACAACATCTCATAATCATCACCAAGATCAATATGTGTTTCTAATAATATATTGATACAAGTATGTTACATCATCCATAAACCATGTGTCAACAATAATACTAACAAGTGTCTCCAATCATGTACCAAGTATGTACCAATCATGTATCAACTAATCATCAACTATGAATCATCAGTATGTACCAACATCATCAACTATACACCTCATGTATGTGAACTCATCAACTACTTATCTCAAACATGTACCCAAAATGTACCTCAACCAAAATCCCTCATCAATTTCATCATCCAAATCTGATTTGTAACTTTGTAATAGACCTGTTGAATATGATCACATATATGCAAACCTTCCTTAACCTTAACAACAAGAGACTAGCATTTTCATCAAATTTTTCTTTAGTCTCACATGCCTAGTTTTGGATTAGTCAACAACCCTAACTTGAAATAATCATAACTATGTACCTGTAATGAATAAAGATCTTAAAATACTACACAATGTTCTTCAGTGTGTTTTATGCAATTCCTACAGGTGTCACTACTTTGAACCTCTCAGAAAAGGAGTTATAGCAAAAATGACATACCTTGTTGAATTATGTCTTATTCTAAAAAGCGAACTTGTAGAGCGTGCCCCGCACGAAATATTTGTTGTATGGATCTGAAAATTTTACAATGAATACTTAAAAAGCATTATCAAAATAATTTATCCTCCCTTGAATTTTATCCTTATTTACTTCACCTTCTCTCAAAAATTCGGCTTAGATATCCTTTGGTTACTGTTATCCCCGATTTCTAGGGATAACTAGGAGATCATGTCTCGAGGCCCACAGGTCCTAGACATGGAGTACCGAGAGCAGGATTGACCTGAGCATGGCCCTAGAGGGCCCATATTTCTTCTTCTTCATTAGACTTGTCCTGTCAACAGCAGTAGCATCCATCACCTTCGTTTTGGACTTGTATCGGAGAAGACTCTTGCTCCATGAGGTAATTGGTCCAGGCATCATGGTATGTGTCATGTTTGATCATTATAACTTTCAGATATATGCATCAGATTCCTTTCATTTCTGATGACTTCTTGGATCTTACACTAACCCACTTGACCATGGTTGCGGGGATTCACGGGGTACCCTAGCAAGCCCATAGGTTTTGGTTAGCCACCAGGGGGGATTTTGAAGAGCCATCATCCGCTCCCATCATATTATCATTTTTACATAGTATCTCCCATTCATCTATCCCATTTCCCTAGTCCAGACATTAGGATGACTTATTTGTGGGGTTACACCTTATCCCGTGGGAAGAAGGAGCTAAAGGCCCAGGGGGTAAAAGCAGCTGGTAAGAGATAAAAGCCATAAAAAGTAAAACCTAGAGATGCCTTGCCCAGGGATCCGCGAGAAGGAAATAAAAGGCCTCTCAATAAGAAACAAGTGGGACCCGAAGAAAGATAATAAAACAAGACCTAGCCAAGAGGATGGGGGGTCTCATCACGAGCCAGCCCATTATGTTCATAAGTACCTAGCAGTATGACATTTCCATTATCTGGTTACCACACCAGGGAAGTGACCTTTGGTTGCATGCCCAAGGGAAAGGGGGTCTCATCACGAGCCAACTTTATCATCTCTGTGAAAGTACTCGTGGGTAACACTGTCAGCTCTGGTCACCACGCCAAGGCAGTGTCCTCTAGTTAGACCTTGAAATAAAAAGAAAGAAAAAGCAATAAAGAAAAGAAAGAGTAAAGGCAATAAAGGTCTTGGAAAGAATTGCATCCATGACAGGTACAGCTCGCCTCCTACAAAGGCACCCACGGATAATATTCACCCCTGTCTTTCACTATGTCTGGACATCCTTAGACCACACCACCTCGTATTACATGGCTTGGATGATATCCTTTGGAAACTTTCCTCTTCTTATGGATGCTAGCCCAATAGGGAACTTTGTCTTTTTCTTCATCTTTGTATAGTAGGTCAGTGTAATGTCTTTGAGATATTAGATGATATGCTAGGGGTTTTATGCATGAATTTGATAAAATTAATCAAATTGAAGCAAATCAAGGACTGGACACCAACAACTTTAGAGGAAGCAAAAGACTTGGCCTTTCAAATTGAAAGAAATCTTGATTTTGATGACTACATTCAACAAAGAAATCTTACACAAAATTACGAACTATGGGATCCTGGTAATGAACCTATGGAGAAACTTGAACCTCCAAGGATCCTCCAATTCGAACTCGCTCCCACCAAAAGGAAATGGAGCCTTTCTCATGAAAGTGTTGTTCCTTCTCAAGAACCCCCATCAAAAAGGGCCCATCCGAAGGATGAAGTTGAGGTTGTCTCACCCAAAAATGTTGAACCAAATCTTCCTGAAGACTTCTCTCTTTTTATTCACCAGGTGGGACACCCTGTTTCTAGAGTTTGTGAGTTCACACTTTTTTATGTCTCCCTTCAAGTCAAAGATTTTCTCCTTCACAACTGTCTCCTGCACCCAAGTGCCACAACCAACATAATGATAGAAGAATTTATGCATCAATTAGGTCTAAATATCTCACGAGCAAACACCAGAGATAATCTCGCAAAAGGAATCATTAACAACCTTGAGGTGGCATTTGACTCCTGCCCCAGTGCTCCTTTCTTGATAAATGTGGTCATCATAGATGATGTAAATAATTTTGGGATTATTCTTCGCAATGACCTCATTGAACAATTGAATGGAAGCATTTACAAGAAGCAGTCCAGAGCCGCTATGCCTCATCCTAAAGGGGGATTTTTCACCGTCTATAATGAGCCTTTTGTTGGCTCACCAGTCAAGACCCCCGATGAGGCGAGTGATCAACTTTTATGTATCAATAGTGGTCTTAATGATTGGTTCATTCAGGAAGGAAAGTTGGATATGGACACCGTTGAAAAAACAGAAGGAATCTGGACCTTGGAATTCGATGGGTCACACTCAAGCTTTGGATCAGGCGCTGGAGTAGTTTTAACAGCTGCCTCAGGTGAGATCTTCTACCACTCATATAGGCTGGAATTCCATTGCACCAACAATGTGGCTGAGTATGAAGCTTTGATTCTGGGACTTAATCTAGCAATTGCCAAAGGTGTTACAATCTTGGAGGTGAAAGGGGACTCAGACCTCATTGTGTCGCAAGTTTTGATGAGATTTGCCACTAAAAATGAGAAGTTGAAAAGGTACCGAGATGTGGCTCAAACCCTTTCAAAATCCTTCAGAAAAGTATCAATCGAAGTTGTTCCTCGAGAAGAAAACCATGTGGTTGATGCTTTGGCTGTCTCAGCCTCTACTTTACAACCATGTGAAGGACCTTTTCACAACCTAAGTAAGATGGAGGTTCTTTTTAGACCCTTCGTTCCCGACAATTTGGAGCATTGGCAGGGGTTCGAGGATGACGATCAAATTATCAGATTCATGGAAAATAGCAAAGAATTTATTGATTCGCAAGTTGCTTTCCTGGCCGACTCTATGGACTAAGAAATCATCAACCTACAAAATAATACCTTTCCAAAAGGTTGCATTCCTCTAGAAAACCTTTTTGATAGACATGATGTTTTCAAAGGAAAGAGAACCAATAAGCAAGTTGAGGAAGCCTTGGAATTCACTATCGGTACAGAGATGAACCCAAGAATGGTCAAGATAGGAAAGGGGACCACCGAGAAAGAGAGAAAGGAAATACTAGCGCTCATCAGAGAATTTAGAGCACCTTTGCTTGGAACTATGATAATTTAAAGGCATATAGGGGGGATGTCATCCAACACGCCATACCCTTGGTAGAATGAGCCAAGCCATTCCGACAACAACTAAGGCATATCAACCCGAAGTTGGCAAGCCAGATACAAAAGGAACTCCAAAAGATGGTTGACGCTGGTATCATAACCCCTATCAGGTACTCTTCTTGGATGTCGAACTTGGTAGTTGTTCGGAAGAAAAATGGTGATATCCGCCTGTGTGTCGATTTCCGCAACCTCAACCAGTTGTCTTTAAAGGATAATTATCCCCTCCCAAACATGGAACATTTGCTTCAACGGGTCACAGGGGAAGGGATGATGTCCATGCTAGATGGGTTCTCAGGGTACAACCAAGTTTTACTCAAAAGAGAGGACCAACTCAAAACTCCATTCACTACACCTTGGGGAACTTTTATGTACTTGAGAATGTCGTTTGGTCTTATGAACGTTGGTGCCACTTTTCAGAGAGAAATGAACTTTGCCTTCAGAGACCTTATACAAAAGATCATAGTAATTACCAAGACGACCTCACAGTTGTGTCCAAGGATAGGAAAGACCATCTTTCCCACCTTAGGATTGTTTTTGAACGATGCAGGAAGTATGGTATCTCACTGAATCCTAAGAAGTCTGTTTTTGGGATTGACGAAGGAAAACTGTTGGGACATGTGGCCTCACCAGGAGGAGTCTCTATTGATCCCGAAAGAGTCCAATCAATAAAGGACGTCCGCCCTCCGGTCAATAAGAAAGCCCTACAATGTTTTCTTGGAAAAATCAACTTCATCCGCAGATTTGTGCCAAATTTTGCTGAAAGGATAAAACCATTAAGCGCTCTACTGAAAAAGGATGTTGGTTTTAGGTGGGGAGATGAGACCAACAGATCTTTTGAAGATATCAAAAATGATATATCCCAAACCCCCGTCTTGATTAGTCCTGACTTTTCGCAAGATTTCATAATATTCTCATATGCATCTCAGGATACTATTGCAGGTGTCTTGATGCAGAAGGATGTTGATAACTATGAACATCCCGTAGCCTTTATGAGCAAAGTCCTAAGAGACTCAGAGTTGAACTACTCCATCACAGAGAAGAAATCTTATACCTTGGTCAAATCCCTCAAACATTTCAGGAACTACGTCGGTTACAATAAAATCAAGGCTTATGTCCCGTACCCAGCCGTGAAGGATGTTTTATCACAATAAGACTGCATGGGTACTCGAGGAAAGTGGGTTTCCAAAATCCAGGAGTATGACTCGGAAATAAAACCCACCAAGATAATAAAGGGGCAAGGTCTGGCCCAAATGTCGACTGAAAGCAATCAGGAGGCCATACAGATGGGTGAGAATGAGCAAGTAAATGTAATGATCAGTGAACTAGAACATGACGAGTGGTATTCCGATATAGTTTATTATCTAAAGAACTTGTCTTTCCCTGATCATTTGGTGGATTACAAGAGAAGGGATTTGAGATAGAAGGCTATGAAATACTACTTGACCGAGGATGGACTTGGATGGAATAATCCTGATGGCGTTATACTTCGATGTGTAAACAAGGAAGAGGCAAAGAAGATATTGGAAGAATTTCATTCTGGGCATTGTGGCGAACACTTTGTTGCTCGTACTACTGCCCATAAGATCTTGAGGGCTGGTTATTATTGGCCAACACTCTTTTCAGATACTTATCAGCACGTTCGATCTTGCCAACCTTGTCAGTACGTCTCCGGCAAACCAAGACTCCCAGCGCAGCCTTTGAAACCAGTGGTAGTAGAGGAACCCTTTCAGCAATGGGGTTTGGATTTTGTTGGTGAATTCAAAGACAATTCAAGTAATGGCTATCGGTGGATCCTAACAACTACAAACTATTTCACTAGATGGGTTGAATCAATTCCTACAAAAAAGGCCACCAAAGAAGTAGTAATGAACTTCTTGGAAGATCGGATCATAACTAGGTTCGACGCCCCTTCCAAGATCACTACAGATAATGCCAAAGCTTTTAGCTCCTACGCTCTGGTAGAATTTTGTTTCAAATATGGCATTACCCTATCCCATTCCCCAAACTACTACCCACAAGGGAACGGATTGGCAGAATCAACCAACAAGAACCTCATGAATATTCTAAAAAAGGTTGTCGGAGAATATAAGAAGTCATGGGATAGAAAAATAAAATATGTGGTATGGGCAGATCGAATAACGAAAAAAACTTCCACAGGGAAAACTCCTTTTGAGCTAGTCTATGGACTTGAAGCAAAACTTCCTGTAAACCTCCAAATCCCTATCCTCCGATTTTCTCAACAATACGCCACAGATGCAGAAGCAATCCAAGGCAGGATCAACCAGCTAATAGAACTAGATGAAACACGAATAGGTGCCTTGCGTCAAATGACGAGAAACCAAGAAAAGATAAAGAACACCTTTGATCACAAATCCAAGGAAAGAAATTTCACCAAAGGAGATCTTGTCCTGCTATGGGATAAAAGAAAAGAGAAGCCTGGCATGCACAAAAAATTTGACAGCCTATGGGGAGGCCCTTATAAGATCAAGAGTTGTGCAGGTACGAATTCTTTCAACCTGGAGACAATGGAAGGAGAGATTCTGAAACTGCCAGTAAACGCTTTACATATCAAGCGTTACTACCCCCCAGACACATGACTCCACAGGTGAGTATAGGTAGGTAGGCATTCTTCCGTGTATTATACCATTTGCATTTCATGTTAGTTTGTTTCCTCACATGCATATTGATTGTTTTATTTCAATTATATATTATGTTTGCGGGGTGGCAATACCACCCCACCTTTGTTACTAATTCCCTTTTCGAGTGTGAGCAGGTCTACAGGTTTATGCCAGAGATGTTGAGGTTCTCATGCACTCTACAGTGAGCACATGCCCCCGAGTTGGAGCCAGATGTTATCCCCGATTTCTATGGATAACTAGGAGATCATGTCTCGAGGCCCACGGGTCCTAGACATGGAGTACTGAGAGCAGGATTGACCTGAGCATGGCCCTGGAGGGCCCATCTTTCTTCTTCTTCATCTGACTTGTCCTGTCAGCAGCAGCAGCATCCATCACCTTCGGTTTGGACTTGTATCGGAGAAGACTCTTGCTCCATGAGGTAATTGGTCCAGGCATCATGATATGTGTCATGTTTGATCATTATAACTTTCAGATATATGCATCAGATTCCTTCCATTTCTGATGACTGCTTGGATCTTACACTAACCCACTTGACCGTGGTTGGGGGGATTGACGGGGTACCATAGCAAGCTTGTACCCATAGGTTTTGGTTAGCCACCAGGGGGGATTTTGAAGAGCCATCGTCCGCTCCCATCATATTATCATTTTTACATATTATCTCCCATTCATCTATCCCATTTCCCTAGTCCAGACATTAGGATGGCTTATTTGTGGGGTTACACCTTATCCCGTGGGAAGAAGGAGCTAAAGGCCCAGGGGGTAAAAGCAGTTGGTAATAGATAAAAGCCATAAAAAATAAAACCTAGAGATGTCTCGCCCAGGGATCCCCGAGAAGGAAATAAAAGGACTCTCAATAAGAAACAAGAGGGACCCAAAGAAAGATAATAAAACAAGACCTAGCCAAGAGGATGGGGGGTCTCATCACGATCCATCCCATTATGTTCATAAGTACCTAGCAGTATGACATTGCCATTATCTGGTTACCACGCCAGGGCAGTGACCTTTGGTTGCATGGCCAAGGGAAAGGGGGTCTCATCACAAGCCAGCCTTATCATCTCTGTGAAAGTACTCGTGGGTAACATTGTCATCTCTGGTCACCACGCCAAGGCAGTGTCCTCTAGTTAGACCTTGAAATAAAAAGAAAGAAAAATCAATAAAGAAAAGAAAGAGTAAAGGCAATAAAGGGCTTGGAAAGAATTGCATCCATGACAGGTACAGCTCGCCTCCTACAAAGGCACCCAGGGATAATATTCACCCATGTCTTTCACTATGTCTGGACATCCTTAGACCACACCACCTCGTATTACATGGCTTGGATGATATCCTTTGGAAACTTTCCTCTTCTTATGGATGTTGGCCCAATAGGGCACTTTATTTTTTTCTTCAGCTTTGTATAGTAGGTCAGTGTAATGTCTTTGAGCTATTAGATGATATGTTAGGGGTTTTATGCATGCATTTGATAAAATTAATGATGAAATATGATTGACATTGCTATGATCCCGAGGACTAATGAGCCCATGGAGGGTGAAGTTTTTGATGTGCAGGACCATGCCCGACGGACAGGTACCAAGTGGACCGGTACACATGGGGAGATGATTAGTTCGGACCTCCATGGGGCTGAAGAGCCCATCATATGGTTGTTGGGACCTCATCAGGGGCAGAGACAGGACAGTGATTGGTCGAGCCTTTGCACGAGAGAAGAAGAAGGACATTTTCATCCAGGACGCATTGGCTGAGCCCAGCCCTAGGGGGTTGACCCACTGCAGGTGCAACGTGTCCCTCTGTTGACCCAGGACGTCCTCTAGAGGCCCTTGACGTCACCTCTAGCGCATGGCAGTTTGACAAGGCAGTTTGGCACGTGTGGCAGAGTTTGGAGGCCCAGAGAGGGCCAACGTTTGTCATCTAGTGCTGTGATTTGCCCTAAAAAGGTCCAACGTCTCCCTCAAAGGGGCTAGACGTCTTGCTCATTGCTCATTTAGGGTTTTCTTTTAGCAGTTTAATGTAAAACAGTATGATTTTTAGTTATTAGCCTTGTCGACTGTTTTAATGACATGATTTTAATTAAAGATCATTGGATGATATAATTTGAGAATGTTTTCCCTCATTTTAACATAACACAATTCACTCACACTTGTGAGGTCTGATTTTTGTGCCCTTGTTGGTTATATTTATTGTCTAAGTGAGGCGCACTTTCTATTGGAAGCATATTTTGGCATTTTGTGGAATTTCTCTCAAGGAAGGTTTACAACTAGGGTTTGGTTATGCTTCTCTTCATGATATGTAAGTGAATTTTCTTGCAAAACTTCTTAATTGAATGGTTGTAGGTGTAATTTCTTGCATTTTCTTATTAAATTGTTGATTTAAAACCCTAAGTAACAAGCACACAAGTAGGTCATTGTTATATGTCCTTTTAGAGAGAGATTTTTCAGCCATTGAAGAAGAAGGATTGAGCCTAGCCTTTGCTACACTCGTCTTTCTCCTTCCCTCAAGCTAGCGTTGAAGTTTATAGGTTGAAAGAGGGTGACGTCCTAGGCCTAGGTTATCTACACCTAGGGCCATCATCTTCTAGGGTTTGAAAGCCTTGTCCTTACAACACTTTCTCCCTTAGACTTATTCTTTATGTTAGCCGTTTTGCCAAGTTGACCTAAAGAAGGAGGAAAGAGCACGAGGCCTTGCTTAAGCAACACCGGAGTGAGCCTCTTTCCCCTAGGGTTTTGATTCTAGGGCCATGCCTTTGCAGCACCATAGAACCCTTCCTTCTAGTCTTTAAGTCATCATCCTTTCAAAACCTTGTGCCATTTTCTTATTTGACTCCATATACCCTAAGGCACTGATATTTGACCTCCAACGTTGAAGTCTTGGTGTACAAAACATTTCTCAAAACCTTAAATTTTGAAACCCTAACTAACAAACTAACTTAATTAAGGCTGACGTCATAGTTGGTTATTTCATCTTGACGCGGTAAAAGTTGAATATAAGCAATTAAGTGATGATTTGGAGCATTTATTGATTAAATTGTTGATTGGATACATTGTAGGCTTGATCATCTTGATAGATATTGATGAATTGATGCTTATTCATAGTTGATTAACAAAACATTAACTTCATTTTATATCTATTGCATTACATTGCTTATTGAATAATATCAGATAGTTATTGAAGTACTAACCCTTTGAGTTATAGCCTGCACATATATATCGTATTGTTGTTGTCTTGTTCCGGGCAGGCGTTTTCAATTGGGCGTACACTTAATTATTGGTTGTTTAGCCGGGCTATCTGACCTAGGTGGTAACCTGTGAGGAGGAAACTTTAACCTTGCTTCATATCTTAGCCTCTTCAAACCCCCAGGTTGCCCGGGACGTCTCCCCTGGGCTAACCTCCCTAAACAGAAAGAACCTCCCCATTGAGGTGACATTGGGTGGGGAAGGTTCTTGTTACGCCAGTTTGATCTCAATCCCTCGGCCATTGACCTAAACTACAAACTGTGTGATAACATTTTGGTGTCGTTGTCGGAGAACACTGAGTCAATCTTCCTCAAACAAAAAATCTTTTGGTAAGCCTGGCCTCAAAGACCTTTTCTCTTACAAGCTTACCTGGCGACTCCACTAGACTTTATTCCCCTGCTCTTTGATAGTTTCAAGTAAATTATCTGGCGAATCCATCAATGACAACCCGTAGCGAGCAACAATATTCAAACCCCTCTACTATGGAAACCATCACTCTAACAAACCCTGAGCCTCCAATCAATCCTAATCCTCATAAATGGTCTCACTCGGAGAGTTTCAACTGTTTCGACTTTAACAACATTCAAGGGGGGATGCATGACTTACCCAAAGATGCAAACTCTTGGCTACCTTTCTTCTTGGGAAAGGGCACCCTTGGAAACTCACATTGGACCCATTTATGCGACAGTGTTGACTTTCATTTGGCTGGTCAAGATCACCCTGATTTCTTCATGAGGCTCTTTGCAAGTTCCCTTATAGGAGATGCTAAATTTTTTATTGATGGGTGTCCCAAGGGAAGCATAAAAAAACCCTGAAGAACTACAAAAGGCCTTTAAAATAAGGTGGTGTGATAGTGAACATTCACAAGACTCCTTTTCTCAATACTTTAACATTTGCAAAGGACCCTATGAAAGTATCATAGATTTCAGTGATAGGTTCAACCTTCTCCTCAAAAAAGATCTGGCCAAAAGTGGGCTCAGAACAAGATATCATCGATCACTTCTTGTCTTCCTTAGAAGGAACCTTGCAATTCAACGTTAAGGACCGGACACCAACAACTTTAGAGGAAGCAAAAGACCTGGCCTTTCAAATTGAAAGAAATCTTGATTTTGATGACTACATTCAACAAAGAAATCTTACACAAAATTGCGAACTATGGGATCCTGGTAATGAACCTATGGCGAAACCTAAACCTCCAAGGATCCTCCAGGTCGAACTCGCTCCCACCAAAAGGAAATGGAGCCTTTCTCATGAAAGTGTTGTTCCTTCTCAAGAACCCCCGTCAAAAAGGGCCCATCCGGAGGATGAAGTTGAGGTTGTCTCACCCAAAAATGTTGAACCAAATCTTCCTGAAGACTTCTCTCTTTTTATTCACCAGGTGGGACACCTTGTTTCTAGAGTTTGTGAGTTCACACTTTTTTATGTCTCCCTCCAAGTCAAAGATTTTCTCCTTCACAACTGTCTCCTGCACCCAAGTGCCACAACCAACATAATGACAGAAGAAGTTATGCATCAATTAGGTCTAAAGATCTCACGAGAAAACACCAGAGATAATTTCGCAAAAGGAATCATTAACAACCTCGAGGTGGCATTTGACTCCTGCCCCAGTGCTCATTTCTTGATAAATGTGGTCATCATAGATCATGTAAATAATTTCGGGATTATTCTTCGCAATGACCTCATTGAACACTTGAATGAAAGCATTTACAAGAAGAATTGCAGAGCCACTATCCCTCATCCTAAATGGGGATTTTTCACCATCTATAATGAGCCTTTTGTTGGCTCACCAGTCGAGACCCCCGATGAGGCAAGTGATCAACTTTTATGTATCAATAGTGGTCTTAATGATTGGTTCATTCAGGAAGGGAAGTTGGATATGGACACCGTTGAAGAAACACAAGGAATCTGGACCTTGGAATTCGATGGGTCACACTCAAGCTTTGGATCAGGCGCTGGAGTAGTTTTAACAGCTCCCTCAGGTGAGATCTTCTACCACTCATATAGGCTGGAATTCTGTTGCACCAACAATGTGGCTGAGTATGAAGCTTTGATTCTAGGACTTAATCTAGCAATTGCGAAAGGTGTTACAATCTTGGAGGTGAAAGGGGACTCAGACCTCATTGTGTCGCAAGTTTTGATGAGATTTGCCACTAAAAATGAGAAGTTGAAAAGGTATCGAGATGTGGCTCAAACCCTTTCAAAATCCTTCAGAAAAGTATCAATCGAAGTCGTTCCTCGAGAAGAAAACCACGTGGTTGATGCTTTGGCTGTCTCAGCCTCTACTTTACAACCATGTGAAGGACCTTTTCACGACCTAAGTAAGATGGAGGTTCTTTTTAGACCCTCCGTTCCCGACAATTTGGAGCATTGGCAGGTGTTTGAGGATGACGATCAAATTATCAGATTCATGGAAAATAGCAAAGAATTTACTGATTCGCAAGTTGTTTTCCTGGCCGAATATATGGACTTAGAAGTCATCAACCTGCAAAATAATACCTTACCAAAAGGTTGCATTCCTCTAGAAAACCTTTTTGATAGACATGATGTTTTCAAAGGAAAGAGAACCAATAAGCAAGCTGAGGAAGCCTTGGAATTCAATATCGATACAGAGATGGACCCGAGAATGGTCAAGATAGGAAAGGGGTCCACCGAGAAAGAGAGAGGAAATACTAGCACTCATCAGAGAATTTAGAGACACCTTTGCTTGGAACTATGATGATTTAAAGGCTTATAGGGGGGATGTCATCCAACACGCCATACCCTTGGTAGAAGGAGCCAAGCCATTCCGACAAAAGCTAAGGCATATCAACCCGAAGTTGGCAAGTCAGATACAAAAGGAACTCCAAAAGATGGTTGACGCTAGTATCATATCCCCTATCAGGTACTCTTCTTGGATGTCGAACTTGGTAGTTGTTCGAAAGAAAAATGGTGATATCTGCCTGTGTGTCGATTTCCGCAACCTCAACCAGTTGTCTTTGAAGGATAATTATCCCCTCCCAAACATGGATCATTTGCTTCAACAGGTCACAGGGGCAGGGATGATGTCCATGCTAAATGGGTTCTCAGGGTACAACCAAGTTTTACTCAAAAGAGAGGACCAACTCAAAACTCCATTCACTACACCTTGGGGAACTTTTATGTACTTGAGAATGTCGTTTGGTCTTATGAACGCTGGTGCCACTTTTCAGAGAGAAATGGACTTTGCCTTCAGAGACCTTATACAAAAGATCATAGAAATTTACCAAGATGACCTCACGGTTGTGTCCAAGGATAGGAAAGACCATATTTCCCACCTTAGGATTGTTTTTGAACAATGCAGGAAGTATGGTATCTCACTGAATCCTAAGAAGTCTGTTTTTGGGATTGACGAAGGAAAACTGTTGGGACACGTGGCCTCACCAGGAAGAGTCTCTATTGATCCCGAAAGAGTCCAATCAATAAAGGATGTCCGCCCTACGGTCAATAAGAAAGCCCTACAATCTTTTCTTGGAAAAATCAACTTCATCCGTAGATTTGTGCCAAATTTTGCTGAAAGGATAAAACCATTAAGCGCTCTCCTGAAAAAGGATGTTGCTTTCAGGTGGGGAGATGATACCAACATATCTTTTGAAGATATCAAAAACGCTATATCCCAAGCCCCCATCTTCATTAGTCCTGACTTTTCGCGAGATTTCATAATATTCTCGTATGCATCTCAGGATACTATTGCGGGTGTCTTGATGCAGAAGGATGTTGATAACTATGAACATCCCGTAGCCTTTATGAGCAGAGTCCTAAGAGACTCAGAGTTGAACTACTCCATCACAGAGAAGAAATCCTATGCCTTGGTCAAATCCCTCAAACATTTCAGGAACTACGTCGGTTACAATAAAATCAAGGCTTATGTCCCGTACCCAGCCATGAAGGATGTTTTATCACAATAAGACTGCATGGGTACTTGAGGAAAGTGGGTTTCCAAAATCCAGGAGTATGACTTAGAAATAAAACCAACCAAGATAATAAAGGGACAAGGTTTGTCCCAAATGTTGACTGAAAGCAATCAGGAGGCCATGCAGATGGGTGAGAATGAGCAAGTAAATGTAATGATCAGTGAACTAGAACATGACGAGTTCTATTCCGATATAGTTTATTCTCTAAAGAACTTGTCTTTCCCTGATCATTTGGTGGATTACAAGAGAAGGGATTTGAGATTGAAGGCTATGAAATATTGCTTGACCGAGGATGGACTTGGATGGAAGAATCCTGATGGCGTTATAATTCGATGTGTAAACAAGGAAGAGGCAAAGAAGATATTGGAAGAATTGCATTCTGGGCATTGTGGCGGACACTTTGTTGCTCGTACTACTGCCCATAATATCTTGAGGGCCGGTTATTATTGGCCAACACTCTTTTCAGATACTTATCAGCACGTTCGATCTTTCCAACCTTGCCAGTACTTCTCCGGCAAACCAAGACTCCCAGCGCAGCCTTTGAAACCAGTGGTAGTAGAGGCACCCTTTCAGCAATGGGGTTTGGATTTTGTTGGTGAATTCAAAGACAATTCAAGTAATGGCTATCGGTGGATCCTAACAACTACAGACTATTTCACTAGATGGGTTGAATCAATTCCTTCAAAAAAAGCCACCGAAGAAGTAGTCATGAACTTCTTGGAAGATCGGATCATAACTAGGTTCGGCGCCCCTTCCAAGATCACTACAGATAATGCCAAAGCTTTTAGCTCCTACGCTCTGGTAGAATTTTGTTTCAAATATGGCATTACCCTATCCCATTCCTCAAACTACTACCCACAAGGGAACGGATTGGCATAATCAACCAACAAGAACCTCATGAATATTCTAAAAAAGGTTGTCAGAGAAAATAAGAAGTCATGGGATAGCAAAATAAAATATACGGTATGGGCAGCTCGAATAACGACAAAAACTTCCACAAGGAAAACTCCTTTTGAGCTAGTATATGGACTTGAAGCAAAACTTCCTGTAAACCTCCAAATCCCTATCCTCCAATTTGCTCAACAATACGCCACAGATGCAGAAGTAATCCAAGGAAGGATCAACCGGCTAATAGAACTAGATGAAACACGAATAGGTGCCTTGGGTCAAATGACGAGAAACCAAGAAAAGATAAAGAAAACCTTTGATCACAAAGCCAAGGAAAGAAATTTCACCAAAGGAGATCTTGTCCTGCTGTGGGATAAAAGAAAAGAGAAGCCTGGCATGCACAAAAAATTTGACAGCCTATGGGGAGGCCCTTATAAGATCGAGAGTTGTGCAGGTACGAATTCTTTCAACCTGGAGACAATGG
>ML812873.1:80773-92640 GCA_009831015.1 Picea engelmannii | reverse complement strand
CAAAGACCCACAAGATGAAATTTTTATCACAGCTACTTGGA
This sequence comes from Picea engelmannii, assembly GCA_009831015.1. NCBI lineage: Eukaryota > Viridiplantae > Streptophyta > Pinopsida > Pinales > Pinaceae > Picea > Picea engelmannii. The sequence continues at coordinate 92,599 of ML812873.1, read as the reverse complement.
TATGTTTCCTCAACAACCTCCCAATTTCGAGGTCTGAATCATTCTAGAAAAAAAGTTATTATGAAAATGGTGAAATGACATGTAAATAACATACCTTATAAAGCATCATCAAAAGAATTTATCCTCCCTTGAATTTCGGCCTTATTTACTTCACCTTCCCTCTGAAATTTGCCTTAGATATCCTTTGTTTACCTCAGTCACTTGTAGATATTCAATATGTTCAAGTGTGATTAAAAATGAGAGACCCTTGCCTCTTATTTATACTTTCATGTAGCTTCCTCAAAGGGTTACCTTCTGACCATCTTAACCCACTTTCCTTATTTTAGGGCTAACCCACTTCTAACCACTTCTCCACTTAGTAATTTATCCATTAACTTTATTATTTAAATAGTTTCTTTTGTATCCACTTTGACTTATAGTACACTCATCACTTCACTTTATTATTTAAATTACCTTCTAACCATATTAACCCACTTTCCTTATTTTAGGGCTAACCTACTTCTAACGACTTATCCACTTAGTAATTTCTCCATTAACTTTATTATTTAAATAATTTCTTTTGTATCTACTTTGACTTATAGTACACTCATCACTTCACTTTATTATTTAAATAATTTCTTCTTTGCAACCAGTTTGACTACTTTGATCTTTTGGGGCTTCTAGATGACTCATGAGGGTTCTCCAACTTCACATGGCCATAACTCTCTAACCGTGAGGAGTTATGTGACGTTCCACATATCACTGGAAATGGCATGCCATGTATTATCCATTTAGAATAGTCTTGCCTGCAAATATATCAAAACTCATACCAGTATCCATCAAACAAACTTGGGTCCATTACCCAAACCTTTGTGCTACCGAAATTTGCTACCAGACTTTTTTCAAGGGTTGACATCAATGAAAACCAACTCAATTAATCAACAATTAAGTTCTCTGCATATGTGGATATTTACTTTCATTATGTAAAATGTTATTTTGACTTTTCTAGTATCATTTGTAAATTTCATAGTGTATTTGTGAATAGTGAATAGAATATAATCTTGTCCTTTCTCTCATCTTGCTTTATTTGTGAATGTTTACTCAACTAACCAACTACATTGTCACGTTTCGTTTCAATTGTCCATCGTGACAATTTATACTGCTCCATTTGTATCGTATAAAAATTGCAAAAGCATTTTCCCTCCGCCATTGAACATTGTCCATTGCATCAACACTTTCCTGCACAATGTTTTTTTTCCATTCGTGTTATTTACAAAACCAGTTTTCCTATTAAGCTGGAACATTAACAATTCCTCTACTTTTGCACTGTATTTGATCTATTCAGTTCTCTGTACATTGTCTCTTCTGAGCTTTGGTTGAAAAACCACTTTTCATATTAAACTGGAACTTTGACAATACTGCTACTTTTGGAGTTTGTTTCAAGTCTTCCATCATATGCACATTGTATTTTCTGAACTTTGGAAAAAAAAAAAAAAAAAGCAGTCGTGCCAGTAACAATTTATTGATCTGCTACTGACAATTTCAAGGATCTGCATGAGAAACATATATTGTACAAGGAACTTATCACATTTGCTTTCTGCATATCCTAAGTTGTGCACAGTTTGCATTGTCTTGTGCACATCCTAGCTTCCGTGCACTTCACATTGCTTCTAGCACATGCTGGGCTCGATGCACTCTGCATTGTCTCTCCACAATCCCTTCACAAAGTTTTATGGTAGATTTATTTACATAGTTATATGCTAAATGTCATGTCTTATGCAGACAACTACATGCGTTATGCTTCTCGTGCACCTGCACATCCTATCCTTCGCACACTTTACATAGCTTTGAGCGAATGCTGGCATCGACACACTTTACATTGCTTCTATAATATACCTTAGGTATATTACAATGTTCATTAATTACTAATTAAATCATTAATGTAATAATTATACTTTCAAATGTAAAGTCGTGTCTTTTTAGACAAAAAGACGTGACTCTACTCATTTACGTGTATTTATACACGTTGTTGTACATTGAATGAGACAATGAATAATAAATTTATAAATATTAAATATATATTTCATATATATCTAGTTACATGCTTCCAATTGGGAATGACAACTCCTGTCATTTTTGTTCCACCGGGGAATGACAACCTCGCCCCTCCCTGTGGCTTTGGCTCCTTTTACCAACAATATTTGATTGTTGGGAAATTGATCATTGTTCATTTGCTTGATATATTACTGAGATTCCTTTCAAGTAAGTATTCGACTCTAGAGGACTATACATATAACTTCGATTTCAGATATGAAATTATCGATATTGGCGTGAGCAACTTTGGAGGGGAAAGAGTAATTAGTAGTCTCGTGGAGGAAGAAGAGGTACCCAATAGTCTTTGTGTAGCAGTCGATGGGTTTCCAATAGTCATGTTTTGCAAAGAAAGTGAAAACGATGATGAAGTAATGTGCCCAATTTGTCAAGAAAGGTTTTCCACTGAAGATCCCGCAAAACAATTCCCATGCAAACACCTCTATCATTCAAAGTGCATTCTCAAATGGTTCGTCATGGAATACCTAATGACTTGGAAACAAATTGCGGGTATATTTAAAAACTTTGTAATTATTGAACAAACATCACTACTTAGATTAGTAGAACATTCGTCTTTACCTATGCTTTGAGGACGAAGCTTTTTTTTTAGGGAGGGATGACTTGTAATATACCTTAGGTATATTACAATGTAAAGTCGCGTCTTTTTAGACAAAAAGACACGACTTTACTCATTTACGTGTATTTATACACGTTGTTGTACATTGAATAAGACAACGAATAATAAATTTATAAATATTAAATATATATTTCATATATATCTAGTTACATGCTTCCAACTTCCCGCACATCTTGGCCTCCGCATATTGTTTTCTACTAAGTTTTATGCTACATGTTTTTTTATTTTTTTTATTTTTTACATAGCTGGATGCTAACTCTGATATTTTGTGCAGAGAACTTTACATCATTTCCTTCTCACACATGCCAGCCTCCGCACACTTTACATTGCTTTGAGTGAATGCTGACATCAACACAGTTTACATTGGTTCTCGCACATACTAACCTTTGCATGCTTCTTTTTACTAAGTTTATTGTTTTGACTTTCTGATTCTTTCACGTTAAATAGTAAATTTCAGTATAGTTTACAAAAGTTTTTAGCTTGTGTGCTAAATGACAAATTTTCCTATATAAGATCATTGAATATAATTTTTTGTGAAATTATAAAGTATTTTATTTCCTTAAACAAAATTGACATGTTTACATTGCTTCCGACACATCCACAAACTGTTTTTTACTAAGTTTTATGCTGCATGTTTCTGTTTTTTATTTTATTTTTTTATAACATAGTCCAATGCTAAATTTGATATTCTATGTGGAGAACTTTAGACCCTTTGCTTCTCGCACATGCTAGCCTCCGCACACTTTTCGTTGACTTTTATGTCTGAAGCTTATGTAATTTCATCGCTCTCATTTATATCCGCACACATTTACTTCCGCACAATAAAAAGAGTCAAACCAAATATTTACTTATTCTATTATTTCTTTTCGAACCTCTTGTTCCCCTCGCACATCTATAGCATCTTGTCATACTCAACAACTATTCTTCTTTATTTTATCTATTATTTAATTATTGTCTTTTGACAAAAACTATTCATTGCAAGTGCATTTAATTATATTAAGTTTTATTGTTGAGCATATATTTCCCAACTAACTTGCTAGCCACTCTGGTTCCATATAGCCCTTGTTTACTTTTACTTTATTCCATTCACTAAAATTTTCTTTAAAGGACTAACCCCATTTTAAGAGGTTCCTAAGTGAAATCAAATTTAATAAATTTCATAAATAAAATTTAGATATATTTTTATCTTTATCCTTTTTTAATGTTCTAAATTATTATTATATATAAAGTAGAACCCTCTAAATCCCTAACTTCAATATCTAGTGATATGAAGTTGGATAGACTAATAAAGTTGGAAAATCTCATAGAAAAACTTCAAAGTTAAGTTAGATGGACTTAGTATCAATTTAAGTTAAGTTAGATGGACTTAGTATCAATTTATTCGTGGAAGGTGGATGAATTAAGTGGAGTACTTTTAAGGGTATTCTCTTAAAAGGGGACCTTAAGACCTCGTGCATGAAGCTCAAGCTTAAATCATTGAACCATTCTAGTTAGGTCAATGTACTTAGATGGACTTAGTAGAAAGAAGAAGAAGTTAGATGGACTTAGCATCAATTTATTCGTGGAAGGTGGATGAATTAAGTGTAGTACCTTTAAAGGTATTCTTTTAAGAGGGGATCTTAAGACCTCATACATGAAGCTCAAGCTTAGAGCATTGAACGACTCAAGTTAGCCCAATGTACTAGTATGTGTGCATTTTGAGGAAAGAATCAAGTTTATTCACTCCACTTTTCTTTCCATAGTCCTTCTTTTTCAAAATTTACAAATAGAAGGCAAATCCATAACCAATAATAACACCATATGATAACCCAATAAAATTCTCCAAAATTTAAACATATAACATGTTAACAATATCCCTTAAAACAATACTTTTAAATTTACTAAACCAACTCACTATATATATATATAATTTAATTTAATTTTAATTTTAAGGTCACTACAAATCCCCACATCAAATTGGTATATGAAACCCTTTGTTTGTGGGTCAAAAAACTCTTTTATATATTTAATATTTTCTATTCCATTTTTTACCAAAAAGATATATATATATATATATATATATATATATATATAATCTAATTTTAAATTCACTACAAAACCCCACCACATCAAATTGGTATATAAATCCTTTGTTTGTGGGAAAAAAACTCTTATTGACAATGGGTACAATTAATGATCTTTTAGTCGTTCTCCAAAATCAATGGATCAGATTTATTGTTCATAACTTTCTTGCATTTATTAAAGCATCCGTTAACATGTTTACTTTTTAACATTTACCTAATCACATTAAAAAATCACTGTAAGAATATGCAATTGCCACGTTCCATTTATCAACCTAATGCAACCAAACGTTTCATATTACTACCACAGAGGAATTACCACAAACATTTTATATTGAAAACACGTGTTTTCAATATATTCACATGTGTTCTCAACCGCTACCTTTCAGCGTTCTCAACCGCAAGTTAGCAGCTGTGCTAGTATATTTAACATTTACTATTCCATTCTTTTCCAAAAAAAAATAAATAAATAATAATATATATAAATATTTTTTTCCATATGTAATGTTTTCATTCCGAAAATAACATATGCAAGCCGTTTTCCAGCGTGATAGGCCCACAAACAACACAAAACATCCAATATTCCCACCACCGACGGTCAAATCAAAACACCGCAAGGGCATCTCCATCCACAAAATTTGGCCACCACTGATTGCAACTAATTTCTGGGCACTATGCCACACGGAATTCCAGACTGGAGGCCCCAATGGGAAGACCAAATATGTCATGCAGGAAGCAACAATAAGGCATAATGCCTTGAGAAAGGCCAGGGCTGTAAGCAATCGCAGCGAGCATAAATCTGAAAAGCATTATCTGTGTTTTCCTCTCCGCCGCGCACTCCAAATCCATGGATGACTTGACTGGAGTAAGCGGACCACTACCGAAGCTGTCGAGAGACATCTTAGCATCGACCTGAAAGACCAGATCGTAGACTGCCCAGTCCAGTGCTGGAAAATCTTTTGCCTCTGCTATCCTCAGAGGCAAATCCCCCAAGAAATCCACCTTAGGGAGTTGATACTAGGACGAATCACCTGTCTTCTGTTGAAGCGGGTCCGTGGGATCCATCCTCCCTACCTCCATAAAATCCTCTCCTCGAGTCAATCTAGTTGGAATTGAAAACTAAAATTGAGTTCACTTTACCTTGCATGTGCTTGTGGGGCCGGGGACCAGAGGTGGGTCATGTCTTTTTGATCCGGGAAGCATCCCAAGCCAGTCAAACATTGAAGGGAAACTGTGATTGAATTTTTAGCAATAGCCGGTAAGCGTTCCTTCATTTGCCAGCGAGGAAGGGCAAGGAAGATATATCTATTGAGATGAAAACTATATTTCCAACTGCTACCAACACTAGCAGGCCTTTAGTCTACGACTACTCATTTTTTATTTTTTTCCATCACTACCATTCAACTTCCCTTAGTATGGTAATGGTCAAGTCATAGCACAGTACAGCATACAAATCTTCTTCTGAGAACTTTCTGATTCATACCTATCTCACTCCTTCAACTTGTTTACATACAGTACAATTCAATCCCATCAAAATGCACGGATTCTTCAATTCCCGTTTTTCAACATGTCACGGCTATTAATAGTGGATTTTGATCGGGTTAGAACATGCAAGGAATCATTGTATAATCTGCCCTGCACAACAACAGAAACAGGGTAGAAGAAGATTGCTGTTGTTGAGCCAGAAAACCAGTTAGCACAAGCAGAGCTCTCTGTTGGTTCAATTTTTTGTGCAAATTTGTGCACTAGCAGGGTTCTATATGCTTTTCGTCATGGAAAGTCCAACTTTGGGTTTTATTTGTCACATACTATTATTTATATATATTGGCTTTCCGTATTCAAATGGGCAATCCTACAATTTGCAGATGTATCATAAATTTTCTCATGAAGTTAAAGAGTGGATGACGTGGAGACATGGATTAGATACAGATGACTGGCCTGTGGAGGGAAGCAACGAGTATTACAAAGCATTGTGTCATCATGATTCTGCTCGCCATGGTCGTAAATTGGCCGACTACCCGTCCCTTACATTTTTAGCGGGGAACATGACAAACTCATTTTCACAGTTGGGATTGTAAGTTATGCCTCATTGTCTATTAGTTATATTGCATATCAATTTGGAAAGAATCCAAAATAAAATTATATATGTTGATGCTTGTAGAACCTCAGGATGAATCGATTCATTTTCCAATGGGTCATAGATAGGATACTATTCAATTAAAGCACTGGTTTTCTAGTTTTGCAAGGTTTTTCTAAAGTTCAAACTTCAAATCAAAATTACTAAACCTCCCTGTTACTGTAATTCAATCACTCATTAGGTTCCTGACTCCCTGTTCTGTGGTTTGGGCAGTTTGTTCTACACCATGGTTCAAGTGGGCACTCCCAACGTAACCTTACTTGTAGCACTTGACACTGGCAGTGATTTGTTCTGGGTGCCTTGTGATTGCCAGGAGTGTGCTCCTACTTCTGCACCTTACTATGGATTAGTATGTATTGAATTTTCAGCTTTTCCCTGTTAAACTTACTAGTTTTACCTTAATATTTCGATTTATTCTTCTTATCAACAATTATGTTAAATTAGACTAGTTGTGAAATTTACTTAGACTATGGTTTCGTTCTTCTTATCAACAATAATGTTAAATTGGACTGGTTGTGAAATCTACTAAGATTATGGTTTCTGAGACCAAACAGACATTTACTTAGACTATGGTTTCTGAGACCAAACAGACATTTACTTAGTCTATGGTTTCATTCTTCTTATCAACAATTATGTTAAATTGGACTGGTTGTGAAATCTACTTAGACTATAGTTTTTGAGACCAAACAGACAAATCACATGAATGATGATATTTCAGTGATGGGCTTTTGTGTCCATCAGTTTGTTTTTTCCATAAGCATAGTGCTGTTGCAAATAATAAATCTAGAAATGGCTGTGAACTATTTTGAAGATATTTTAAGAGGGCCAAAAATTTGTGATGATAAGTGACGAATGCTGATTTCCCGAGCTGCAGAATGTGGGTGCATAATAAGCATGGAGTCAGGTTTGATCACTGAGCTTCACCAACTCAAAATAAAAATCAATGAGGGTATTTGATTCTGTTTTGGTGGTTCCCCTGTCCCCTTCCATAACTTTTCATGTATTGAAAATCAGTCATTTTCTTTAGTGTTCGCAATCCTTTATCAATAGCTGAAGTGCAAAGATACATCTTCAAAGACAAGCAAGAGCCTTTCCTTTTGCCTGGCAGAAGAACAGAGGTCAACAGGGTATATACTATCGGCATTGCTTCTTAAACTTGACAGGGTTATTTGGTTGGCTTGATGCTGTTTTCTTTAACTGGCCACCAACCTGAGAATTCTGTTGATTCCACAATGTCAAACATTTAGCAACTCATTTCAATCAAAAACATTTTATTACTTGAGAAACAGAAGGGTAAAAGATATATAAGAGCCACTTCACATGCTGGTTAGATTACAATAAAATTATTTGATTCACCAGATGATTGAAACTGGATTCTGTCAATCAATTTGAACTAAAACCTTTCTTTTTAATCATCTTTTCTTGAAGTAGTTGATGACCTAGCTTTAAGGATTTGAAAGAGTTTAATATAATTTACCTAGAGATATAGGTTTTTAGTCACAGATTTTTAATACTAATTACTGTGATGAATCTCAGATTTAACAGGGAACTAATCCCCATAAATCTAACAGTTAGTATCCTAATCCAAGTTGGATAGCACTGAGCAGCAAAGGAGATATAAATATCTTGGATTTTTCCTGATCTTTCCAAGCTTTTCTGAGTTTTTCAGGTTGCCAAGTTTTTCAGGTTTTTCTGATTTTAGTTTATGCCTGCCAAGTTTTGGCTAATCTTCCCCATTTTGTTGATTTCCCAAGTTGATGAACCCTGCCGTTATTTTTGCCAGTGCCAAGTTTCACAACACTGCAAAAAGTTAAATTTTAAGGAATTGAATTACAGGTTATCCCTTCAACTTGCACTATCCTACTAACAACTTGGAATCATAATGGTATGAATGTCATATCTGTAATTGGGAAGATCATGCTAATACCAACAGGCTCATATATTCTTGTACTAACATCATTCTCATCAATCTACGTTTTGTAGGGCTGAACGTCGAAATTGGCTGGCATAAGCAGCAGATTGGCCTTTCAGAACCTTATTTATTGTAGCACAGTAACAAACTTCCTTTCATATGCACAACATTTTCTCCACTTGCTAAATGCACTTGCATTCTTATTTCTCAGGCAAAACAACTCCTCTTCAGTGCTAGAGCAGCATGTAAAAATAATTTCTAACTACATGAGAACTCAAATATCTTGTGAAGTAGGATAAAAGTGCAACAAAATGGTCCTCCTTCCAGTGTCATTCCAACTCGAAGACGGTGATCAACCTGGCTTCTACACCGGAAACGTTTCCTACTCAGATTTTTGACTTCCGTGGGTTACTTGGGGTCTCCAAATCATCCTGTGAGGTCAAAAAATACTGGAAACATGCTGGATCAATGGGAACTGTGAAGAATTGTTCTGCCAGATTCCCATGAGGATTGCTGGAAAAGGGCAATGTTGTTGCATGTTTAGTCTTTCTTTGTATCTTGTATTTTAGTGTGTTCCCTTGATATGAAGTTCCTTAGCAAAAGAAGAATCTGTTTGTATTTCTAGATTTGGAATCAGATTTTCTTTCACTGATATTTAATTCTGATTTAAACAGGATATCAATTTACAAACTTACTTACAGACTTACAGTCCATCAGCCTCACAGACAAGCAAGCCAGTTACTTGTGATAATACTCTGTGTGATTTACAGAATAAATGCTCCAAATCTAGTGATCAATGCCCATACAACGTTGCATATGTCTCTGCTAATACTTCCACTTCAGGAACTTTAGTGGAGGATATCCTTTATCTGATTCCTGGAAATGGGTCCCTGAATGGAACGGTAGTGAAGGCACCTATCACCTTCGGGTATGATTTGTTTTTTGTTGTTGTAAGTGAATCTGCTTTTCCTGAAGATATAGTGATCTTCCTGTTCAGGACAGTTAATAATGAGGTCATTTTTCAGTTTCTTCATTTTTTTTAAGACAACTGAAGTACAGAAAATTCATACTGCTTCTCTCTCCAAGACTAGAATCCTTAGAAATGAGTTTTATGCCTCTAGATAGCAGTCTGAGGCCATACTCAATTTGACTATGATGTATGACCTGAAAATTACTGTGCATTTCGCCTTTTTAAGTGCTACAAACGAATGAATACTCAATGAATTGGTCTTTGCTTGTTGCGTTTGATAGGTGTGGAAAGGTACAAACGGGATCATTTCTACAAGGTGCAGCTCCATATGGTCTACTTGGGCTTGGCATTGAACCTATATCTGTCCCTAATATTTTATACAAATCAGGCTTTGTATCAAATTCTTTCTCTATGTGCTTCCCACAGAATTCAACTGTCGGAAGGTTTACCTTTGGAGATAAAGGGAGTTCAGACCAAAAGGAAACTCCTTTTATTATTGATAAACAACAGTGAGTGTCAGCCATGCTCTATGCATTCAACCCATGACTGTCAGTAAGACTTAAAAATCATTTAAAAGTACTTTAAAGTTGCCATGAGCTAACCATTTAGGCTCTTATATGATACCCTGAATCAGACTTTTCTGTAGCCACTTGCAACATTAGTTGCTAATAAGCATTTATTGGACTGCAGCCCGACGTATTATTTAGGCGTGAAGGAATTTTATGTGGGAAATGCTCTTGTCAAAGCAGAATTTCAAGCCCTTTTTGACACTGGCACCTCATTTACTTACTTGGCTGATTCAGTTTACAAAAGCCTTACATCAAATGTGAGTGATTACAGACATGTTTTATTTTATTGTACATATGCCCCTTTTTGAGGATTTATCCAATTGACTAACATGCTTTGAAGGGAACAGTATCACATGCAGACACAAGACTCTCCATTGGCATTTGATGATTCAAACATTCCTTTTGAGTTTTGTTATAAATTCAGGTTAGTACTAGTCATACAAAACTTTTGTCTATCTTTTTTAGCAACATTAGCCGGGGCATTATTCAGAGAGAGCTAATATTCTTGCTGCTATTTGTGCAGCAACAGTCAAAGCATTAATCAAGGGCCTAATATATCTTTCAACTTCAATGGAGGAAACAACTTTTCTGCTATTCAACCATTTGTCTTTATTGGTGATACGGTAGAATTTCAATCCAATTGAAATTTGATACAAACCTTCTCTTGGTGTTTGTTGCTTAAATGATAAATCGTTACTTATATCTAATCTTATTCTGGCAGACTGGGCAGTTGGTAGGTTACTGTTTGGCAGTGCTTCATAGCTCAACAATCACAATTATTGGTCGTAAGTTCATGCCCTCGTGACCTATTTTAATTTTTTGAAGAGGTTTATTATATGATTTTTGCTGGCCAGTCTTTACAGTTAGCATAGATAGCAGAAATATTGGTAATTGTGAATTCCATTATTGATTCACTTACTGGTACTACCAATGTACTAACAGGACAGAAATATGTGGGCTCTCTATTGAATGTTGAATATATATGCTAATATATTTCATGTTTTTATGTAGTGTGTGTCACGTACCCAGAGGCCTTCCTTGGCCTTTGGTGCACTCCATGTGAATTTATTTCTTCTCATAACAAATTGTTAGGTTAGTTCTACCTCAAACTGCAATAATGTCTTGAATTCATATGCACAAACTAATAGCAGCAGAAATATCATGCATATTTCAAATCCACTCATCAACATCTGCAAACACAAAGCATTCCACAGATGGACAAACATGAACTGCTTAGCTGTAAATGAAGGCAAGTCCATTGAACCAGTTGTTGAGGAGCAATTCATTACCCAACCGTAGGAATGAGCTATGGTTTCCACCCCCAAGCAAGACCATGATACCACCTAGGTGAAGGAGGCTTATATAGGACTCTAATCCAATGTTATTGGAACCAGCTGGTTCGGCCGGTTTTGGAGCAAACTTGGGTCAAATTGGCATATTGAACCGTTTTTGGCCGGTTGAGTACCCAACC
>ML812873.1:68226-80306 GCA_009831015.1 Picea engelmannii | reverse complement strand
TAGTCCACCATGGGGACTCATGCCTTTGCTAGTTAGGCCTTGGCCTTGAGGTCTACACTAGGAATATTTACAATACAATTACATTATTTACACACAGGGTCATTTAACTCAACTCACATTGGCTTGACTCGTGTCATATAACCTCATCATTCGAATAATACATGATTTGACATCTTATATTCCAATGGTCAAAATTGGGATATTACATTATGGGTTATGCACTCTGTATCAATTTTTAAGTATTAAATGCATTCAATTTCAGATCTGAAAATTACTTCCAAGTGACCTCAAACAGTGAACTAGGGATGTTATCACCGAATAATTTTACATTGAAATTATGACATAAAATTATAGCAGAAGCACAAAGATCAAAGAGAAATCATCCATGCACAAGAGACACAATATTTTATCTAGTAAAATTTTCAGATTGAGGATCTAGAGGACAAAAACAATCCTCTCAACAAAATTACAACTTCAGCAAAAATTCTAGAAAAACTTCCAACTTACAAATCTGTTGCAAACCCTAGTTGATGTCACCTATACGATTGTTGACGTCACCCTGCAGTTCACATGTGCATCCTGCTGCTGTACAACTCACATGTGTGGCTATCTCTACGACTGTATGGTCCGCACGTGTCGTATGACCTACAATAAATGTGTCGTATGGTATGCATGTGCGATTCTTTGTTGTTTAGGTCGCACTTGTGGTACGACTTGTTGTACGGACTATACGACTCCACACGTGCAACCTCTTCATGCTCTCTCCTCACATGTGTGGCTTCTCTTCCTTGGTTGGAAAACTGAGAAAGAAAGACCAAAAACCCTATATCAGATTTTCCCAAGTGAAGAATTTCCTTGTTGAAATTGCCTCCTCAATCTCCTTGGCAAGAGTGCTCACTCACTCATGCCAACAACATGATGACAAAATAAGATGTGTGGTGTCTCCTCACATTGTCTCTCCTTTTATAGGAGTCTAAGAGTGAGTTTAAGAGCCCCCTCTAAACTCAACATTAAATTAGAATTGTTTATTCCTCCAAGTGGGTGCCAAGCCCTAATAATAACAATTCCAAGCCCCAGCTCTACATAAAAAGGGTTTTCAAAAAATAAAAATGCAATGTGAGTGCCAACAAAGATTCCTACATGCCGGACACTAAAGCCAATGTGAGAATACCTCCCCGATGCTACAAAAACATCAACACTCCCTCTTAGCGAGGGAGGTATTCTCCACCACTCCTAGCTTGTCTCTGAAGTAGACAAACTTCCCCTTCAATAGGGGTTTGGTGAGAATATCTGCAATCTACTCATCTGTCGAAATGAACTGGAGCTTCACAGCTCCTTTCTACACCCTATCTCTGATGAAATGGTATCTGATCTCAATGTGTTTTGACCTGTCATGAAACACTGGATTCTCCGAGAGTTTGATACAACTCTGATTGTCGCAGTAAATCACAGCAAGCTCCAACACTTAACCAAACAACCCTGTAAGAAGCTTGCGAAGCCAAATAGCCTCACAACTCGCCAAACTAGCTGCCATATACTCAGCCTCTGCTCAACTGAGCGCCACAAAAGTTTGTTTTCTGCTGAACCAAGAAACCATTGTTGATCCTAGGCTGAAACAACCACCAGAAGTGCTCTACCTGTCAATTGCACTACCTTCCCAATCTGAGTCTGAATATCCATGCAACCTCACTCCATCACCCTCGACATATCTTAGACCAAATCCAACTTTACCCCGAAGGTACCTGAGCACATTCTTCACTGCTACCCAATGCACCTGCCTCGACTCAACCATGAATTGGCTCAAGGTGTTGACAGCAAAGCAAATATCCAGCCTGGTGTTGACCAGATACATCAACGAACCAATCAATTGTCTGTACATCGTGGGATCCACCAAATCTGAATCTGAAGCCCCCAACTTCTTCAAATTGGTGATCATAGGTGTAGTCATGGACTTATAGTCCATCATCCCAAACCTCCTAAGTATCTCAATTGCATACTTCCCCTGTCTGAGGAAGATCTCGCCCAGTTGTTGCCACACCTCCAATCCCAAGAAGTAATGCATCAATCCAATATCCTTCATCTCGAACTCTGAAGCCAAATCCCTCTTGCAACAGGCAATGAGCTTCTCTACTCTCGTGAGGAACAAGTCATCAACATACAACACCAATATAAGAGGATCCTCACCAACCTGTATGAGATATAGGTTGGGATCCACTTCACTCTTGGTAAAGCCCATGCTCTGCAAATAACAGTCGATCCTCAAGTACCATGCTCTAGGTGCCTGCTTGAGTCTGTACAAAGCTTTCTTTAACCTGCAAACATGGGACTTCCTCCCATGTACCTCAAAGCCTTGAGGTTTCTCAATGTACACCTCCTCCTCAATCACACCATTGAGGAATATTGTCTTCACATCCATCTAATGTATCCTCCACCCCATAACAGAAGCAAGAGAAATAACAACCCTGATAGAAGTATACCCAGCGATTGGAACAAAAGTCTCCTCATAGTCCACTCCCTCTTTCTGGGAGAACCCTCTCACCACAAACCTCGCCTTGTACCTCTCGATGCTACCATCTGCAGCATGTTTGATCTTATAGATCCACTTGGAAGTCACCACAGACTTCCCCTCTAGTCTCGGAACTATGTCCCACACATCATTCTTCATGATGGACTAATACTCCTCCATCATGGAATCCTTTCAAACTTGTTGGCCTGCTGCCTCCTCAAAAATGGAAGGCTCAGAATCAATGATGCTACTCATAAGTGCCACATATCTCAAAAACCTATGCGGAGGCCCTACCTATCTCGACTCAACCATGAACTGGCTCAAGGTGTTGACAGCAAAGAAAATATTCAGCCTGGTGTTGACCAGATACATCAACAAACCAATCAATTGCCTGTACATTGTGGGATCCACCAAATCRGAATCTGAAGCCCCCAACTTCTTCAGATTGGTGATCATAGGTGTAGACATGGACTTATAGTCCATCATCCCGAACCTCCYAAGTATCTCAACTGCATACTTCCCTTGTCCAAGGAAGATCTCGCCTGGCTGTTGCCACACCTCCAATCCCAAGAAGTAATGCATCAATCCAATATCCTTCATCTCGAACTTCAAAGCCAAATCCCTCTTGCAATTGGCAATGAGCTTCTCTGCTCCCGTGAGGAACAAATCATCAACATACAACACCAATATAAGAGGATCCTCACCAACCTGTATGAGATATAGGTTGGGATCCGCTTCACTCTTGGTGAAGCCCATGCTCTGCAAATAACCGTCGATCCTCGAGTACCATGCCCTAGGTGCCTGCTTGAGTCTGTACAAATCTTTCTTCAACCTGCAAACATGGGACTTCCTCCCATGTACCTCAAATCCTTGAGGTTGCTCAATGTACACCTCCTCCTCAATTACACCATTGAGAAATATTGTCTTCACATCCATCTAATGTATCCTCCACCCCCTAACCGAAGCAAGAGAAATAACATCCATGATAGAAGTATACCCGACGATTGGAGCAAAAGTCTCCTCATAGTCCACTCCCTCTTTTGGGTAGAACCCTCTCACCAAATGCCTCGCCTTGTACCTCTCGATGCTACCATCTGCAACATGCTTGATCTTATATATCGACTTGGAAGTCACCACAGACTTCCCCTCTGGTCTCAGAACTATGTCCCACACATCATTCTTCATGATGGACTGATACTCCTCCATCATGGCATCCTTCCAAACTTGTTGGCCTGCTACCTCCTCAAAAATGGAAGGCTCAGAATCAACGATGCTACTCATAAGTGCCACATAGCTCGAAAACCTCTGCAGAGGCCCGCTCTCCCTGAAAGTGCCCCTGGGGGCCGCATGCCTCTCTGCATCTCTCAAAGTATCCTGAAGCCATCTAGGCCTCATGTCCTCGTCACTAGGAGGGTCCACTAGATCCACTGACTCCTCTGAATCCTCCTCATGGTCTGAAGGTTGAACCCCTATATTGGATGGACCTGTACTCTCAACCTTCGGAGCCTCCTACTCCTCACCATCTGTCTCTATTGTGGTCTCTCGGGACCTCCTGAAAGCCAACTCCTCCTCGAACCTGACATCCCAACTAACTTCAATCTGTCAATTTCATGGAATCTAGATCTGGCAAGCCTTCGAAGTCTCATTGTATCCCACAAACATGCCCTTCCTTCTAGAAGGTTCTAACTTCGTCCTCTTCTCCTTGGGAACATGGATGTAAACTGGACAACCAAAGATCCTCAAATGCCCTATCTCTGGTCTTACTCCTGTGAATGCCTCCTCAGGAGTCTTGTCCTCCAAGATCCTATGAGGACTCATGTTATGAACATAGATTGGCGTGTTACACACCTATGCCCACAACATCATAGGTAGATCCTGGTCATGCAACATCGCCCTGGCAGCCTCAACTATGGTCTAGTTCTAACTCTTCTCAACCCCATTCTATTGTGGGTTTAAAGGCACTGTCGACTTCCACATGATCCCTGCCTCCTTGCAAAAGTATTTGAACTCGTTGGAGGTGTACTCGCCCCCATTATCCGACCTCAAGACCTTGATCTTCTTCCCTGTTTGATTCTCCACTAGAGCCCTGAAATCCATGAATCGACTGAAGACCTCATCCTTGGTCTTCATGAAGAAGATCCATGTCCTCCTGGAATAATCATCAATGAAGGTCACATAGTACAAGTAACCACTCGAAGATGGAACTGGCATCGATCCACACACATCTGAATGTACTAGATCCAAGATCCCCTTGGACCTATTATCACTGTTCAGAAAAGAAGCCTTGGCATTCTTTCCAAGTGCGCAACCCTTGCATACACACTGGTGCTCTGCTCCAAACTCTGGAAGACCTATAACCATCTTCCTCAACACTGAAAAAGCCCTGTAATTCAAGTGTCCCATTCTCTTGTTCCAAAGCTCGCATAGACTGTCATGTACCAAGGCCCGAACTAGCTATCCTGTCAACCTGCAAGACTACCATCATGAACACCAATGACCCCTGCTTAGTCAATGCTCGATCCTCTCGATCATGCAAGAACCTATCCGCCTGAGAATGCCAATGCATACCCTTTGTCCTCCATAGCAGAGATAGAAAGTAGGTTCTTCTTCAACCCCGACACATACAACACATCACTCATCTTGAGAGGCTTCCCGGACTCCAACTGAAACAAATTGCCCCAACTCCCTTGACTCCATACTTGGCATTATCACCAACCACCACCTACAATCTTGAGTCCTCCTCTAACAAACTGGTGAGTGACTCCCATGATCCTGTCATATGACGCGAAGCTCCACTATCCACCAACCAAGTCCCACTACCGGAAACTGTACCAAAAAGGGCAGAGAGCAATAAGAAATCCCTCTGAAGCCTGTCTGCAACCTCATCCACCTCTACTAATGATGCATGTTGCTTCCCTCTTCCTTTCTTTCGTTGTGGACACCGTGAAGCATAGTGGCCTTGCTTATGACAAGCAAAACACTTGACCTTGCTAAGGTCCTTCCACTACTCTCAAGATGCCTCTCTCCTTGGAGAACCTTTTCCTCTTCCCTTTCTTGCGTGAGCAACTAGGGCCTGGTTCTTATCATCACTACCTCTCTGCTTGCCATTCCTGGACTCTATTCGAGCTTCCTCCTGGATGTAATCGATCCACAGTCTGTCAAATGGTGGCAACTTTTCTCATGCATAAATCCCTTGCACAAATGGTTTCCAAGACCCGAGAAAACCATTCAATGCCACATTCACCAACTCTATGTCATCAATTGCCTTACTAATAGCTACAAGTTGATCACGAATTTGAGTGATCCTCATAAGCTAGCTAGCAATTGTATCTGATTTGGACATCTCAACAGATTGGAGCTAATGCCTCAAAATTAACTTTTAGTTTGTATTCCTTCTTTGGTACAAGCCCACCAAAGCATCATACATCTCCTTGGCTTTCTTCACAGAGTCCAACAACACCTGCTTGGCCTTCACTTCCTTCTTATGAGCTGCCAATTCTTGTGAATTATTAGGATCTGGAATCACCATCTCAATGTAATCTTTGAGATCATTCTCTTCCAAGAGAAAAATAATCCTAGCCTTCCAGGCCCGGAAATTTGTGGCCCCCTCCTACCTGTTCTCAACTCTAAGAGTGCCCACCATTGTGTCCAAAACAAGAACACAAATCTGTAGTAACAAATCTGTAGCAACTTGTGTCTCAAGAAGATGCTTCTCTCTCTAGAGCCTATGCTCCGATACCATGTCAATCTTTAAGCATTAAATGCATTCAATTTCAGATCTGAAAATTACTTCCAAGTGATCTCAAACAATAAACTAGGGTTGTTATCACTGAATAATTTTACACTTAAATTTTCACAGAAAATTACAGTGGAAGCACAAAGATCAAAGAGAAATCATCCATGCACAAGAGACAATATTTTATCCAGTAAAATTTTTCAAATTGAAGATACAGACGACAAAAATAGTCCTCAACAAAATTACAACTTCAGCAAAATTCTGGAACCCTAGCTGACGTCACATGTACGATTGTTGATGTCACCCTGTAGTTCGCATGTGCAACCTACTGTTGTATGGCTAACACGTGTGTCTATCTATGTGGATGTATGGTTTGCACGTTTTGTACGACCTGCAATAAATGCATCATACGGTCTGCACGTGTGGTTCTCTGTTGCTGTACGATTGCATGTGTGGTACATGCTTGTTGTACGGACTATACAACACCATACGTGCAACCTCTTCCTCCTCTCTCCTCTCACACATGTGGCTTCTCTTCCTTGGTTGGAAAACTGAGAAAGAAAAACCAAAAACCCTAGATCAGATTTTCCCAAGTGAAGAATTTCCTTGCTGAAATTACTTCCTCAATCTCCTTGGCAAGAGTGCTCACTCACTCATGCCAACACCATGATAACAAAATAAGATGTGTGGTGTCTCCTCACGATGCCTCTTCTTTTATAGGAGTCTAAGAGTGAGTTTAGGAGCCCTTTCTAGACTCAACATTAAATTAGAATTATTTATTCCTCCAAATGGGTGTCAAGCCCCAATAATAAAAATTCCAAGCCCCAACTCTACATAAAAGGGGTTTTCACAAAATAAAAATGCAATGTGAGTGCCAACAAAGATTCCCACATGCCTGGCACCAAGGCCAATGTGAAAATACCTCCTCGATGCTACAAAAACATCAACCCTCCATACTAACCATACATTGGTCCCATCAAATATTCATGTGTTGGTATATAGTGCATTGGCCATACACAATCCACCCTAGGTAGGAGGACACCAAGGTCCTCCTATCCATCCTAGTGATGGTTCATAGTGTGTTGAAGTCCCTCCTTTTGAGTTCATTACCTTGGTCTAGATGTGTGATTGTGGTTTTCCATTTGATGTCTAGTGCCATTGTAGGCTTCCCCTTTCATCTTTGGCCTTCCTTGATCGCATGTTTTCCCATGGTAGGTGCTTTGGCCAACCTATTTGGGTCCCTTCCCTACTAATTATCTCTCTTGGGCTTTATGGACTAGTTGGGGTCTTCATTAGTTGAGAAGCCTCCCTTGACTTTCCAAATGTCCCTAGTCCATTAGAGCGGACTTTTTGAGGCACACACTTTGTCAAACTTCCCCTAACTTGAGTGGTCTTGGCATGTGTTCCAAATTGTAGGTCGTTTTAAGACCACCACACCTATTTCCAATGTTCACGCTATAGAGCACGGAATGTTTTGGAAATTACTTATGGTTAGGCCCATTTTCCCATGGTATGTTGGGTTAGAACCTATAGTTTGACATTTTTGGAAAAGCAACCTACCCAACTATCAATGCAATGGTTGGTTATGCCCCTCAAGAATCCCCAAATCTATTTATGTCACATTTTCCTCATTGTAAAAAGTCTCTAATCTGACTCTTGGATATACCGTAACTTTGTCGAATTGAACACTCTCCAACAATCTACGATTCCCTTCCACCTTTCATCCTCTTGGCCTTGCTAGAATTGGTTCGCTCGCAACCCTCCACCTATTTGGAGACTTCTATAGTTATTATTTCCCTTTTCATCTAGCTTGATCTTCCTTTGTTGCTTTGGCTGGTTTGATTGAATTGTTGGCTTGGTCCCTTCTTCACATCCAGTTATCTAATCTCTCCTGCATAAAGGGAACTTCAACACAAGTCTGTGGGTGAGAAGATAACCTTCACAACCTAAGGCACACAAGTCAAGCATACTTGCATTTTCTTTGATTTATCTTTAGTTGTATGGTTTGCATGATGCTCTTTTTTCATTTAATTTGGAGATAGCATATCCTAGTTTGTTTTCATAGGGTGATAAGCGCTACACAAGTACGTAGAGTAGGTTCTGATAATCTTTATTACTTGTTAGTCTCTTTTTCTTTTAGCCCTTGTAGCTTGCTGTGCATTTATATTAGATTAGGGTTAAATTAGAGATCAAACATAGTTAATGGCTTTCGCCCACCAAGGAGGCTAACAAACCCTAGGTTCCCTTCCCTGTTTGCTTGCTCATCAAGGGATATTGGTGAATCTACTTAATGCTTGCTGCTTTCTGTTTGCATTTGGTGGAAAATGAGGTTAATTAAGTCTGCATTCTTGCATTTCCACCTCTCTTTTATTTCATGCAAGTAATTAATAAAGTGGAGAATAAACCAAAAAGAAAGTGGAGAATAAAGTTATAAACCCTAGCTAGTTTTCTTTCCTTTGTTAATTATTGCTGGTTATTTTACTTGCCGCCTCAATTAGCCTAAATAAATTCACACATAAACCCTAATAACAGCCATAGGTCACTAAGGACAAGAGTACGTTCTCAATAAACTTAGTGGCATCCTCTTTCCCCATCTAGTTTCCCACAAAAATCAGATAGTGACTTGACTTCCCTTCCAAGTGCTCAAGCTTGGGCCTCCCTCCTTGTAATAGTGCAGTGCCTCACTCAAACTATCATGCGACACTTTCGAGTGTTGAAACATAAGATATTTCTGAGTGGCAATCTGCCTGTGCTTTTGAGAACGGGTAAACTGGATTGCTGAACAGTGATATAAGGCTAATTTGTTTCCCCATCTAAAGCATGTATTGATTGCTACATTGAAAATTGTTTTTCTAATTAGTTTTGTGCTTTCCAGGGATTTGGTGTTCAGAAATGTATTGATGATTTATTATAGCATGTTTGCTTTTGACCTCTTATCATTTTCTGGGTAGCTAAGTCCTTATAGAAGATCTTAACTATTCTCACGAGTATATAGGAATGTTCTTTAATGAACTAAAGTTCAGTATCATTCATTCTCTTCCATTCTAGTCCCGAAACTGGATATGGCATTGTTACAGTTCCCCTAAGTTTGTGAGTGCAAGAAATTCTTATGCAAGGAAGATATTCGTGGAAATGCAGAAATGTTCTTACTGACATCGCTATTGTGAAGATCCTTGGTTTTTAATCAAACCATCAGAACATTGCAGTTAAATTATAGTAGCCATGTTCCAGGAAAAACCAAAAACTTAAGGAACCGATAGAATGATTTAATAAAACAGAAAAAAAAATACACAAGGGTAAAAAGTGACATAGATTTTGTTTTGAGAAAATTTGAAGACCACAAAAATTCAGATCAGCAACATATCAAGATGAATTGGATGAGGAGAAAGTGTGAATTGATTGATTGAAACGTGAAAGAGCAAATCAGCAACCCATCAAGATGAATTGGATGACGAGAAAGTGTGAATTGATTGATTGAAACATGAAAGAGCCACCACACCGCTCATTTTGGTATGAACAGAAAGCATTTGATTCAAACCATTTTGATAAAGTTTGGGGACCCTGGTCAATTTATTTTGCCAGAAACCATATTTTGGCTACCTTGGTTAAAATGTAGATATTTGTTGAACCCATTATACCTATGATGCAGATCCCTATTCAGATTAGTGCAGTGGAGATAACAGAAACAGGGAAACCCAAATATCTCTCTTTCTTATACGAAAACCCAAGATGAGAGGTAGTGGCCCTCCTATTAACATAATGGTTGATTGATTGCAGGATGAAAATGTGCACTTCCTCCTCTATGGGACGTACTATGTGGGTGTGATAACAAACGGTGAATAATATTGTTGAATACACCATGTTTGGCGTCCTAGAAAAGTTTCTATGTCTTTAAAATTCTCTCCTCTTCTGTGCTATCCCACATTGGTGGTGAAGTCTGGTCGGCAACATCATATAAGCCCCAACATACCATAATCCTTATACCAATAAAGTGTTTGTCGAATACACCGTGTTTGGCATCCTAGAAAAGTTTCTATGACTTTAAAATTTTCTCTCTTGTATGCTATCCAGTGTTGAAAAAGTCTGCAAAAAATCGCGGACTTTTTAAAAAATCGCAATATTTTCCAGTTGACGAAAAATCGGCTGGAAAAAATTGCAATTTTTTGAAACTTGAATAAGTTGCAATGTATTCATAGAAAAATTGTTGGCCAGTCAGTGGAAATCATGGGGATAAAGCAAACTTTTTGAGTTATTTTTTGTCATTTGTGTTTGTCGTTGTTGGAGAAGGAAGGAGAAGGGCTTGACTCGGTCAAGTAGGTACTAGACCCCACCAACATGCAAGATTAATTTTGTTTAAAGGGTTTGACCAAAAACGCTGGCAATTAATGGTAATGTTAAACTCCTAAAGTAAAAGGATAAAAAGGAAACATAAGGGAAGTGCTAAAAAGGAAAGATAAAGGAAATGCCAACTTTTACTTAAATTTTAACATTACCATTAATTGTCTTAGGCTAAGTTGCAAGAAATGCACCCTCCCTGTTTCCCCCCCGAAATGAGGCGAAACGTTGGTATGGGTACGATATGGCCGGGAAATGCCGCCAGCCATACCGTACGATGTTTCCCGATTTGGAAACGTCGTACGGTACAATCGGCGGCGTTTCCCGACCATACCGACCCATACGGCCAGCGTTTCAGGCGTGTTAAAGGTGATTTAAGGAAAAAAAGGGGGGCAGTGGGGCCCCCAAACAACCAATTAGATTTATTAATGGCATTTTTCATATTCTCCAATGAGAATGAGGTTGATTTTCTGCCTTTTTTTTTAAATTTTAAAAAGATATTTCTAGATGCAAATAGAAACCCTAAATCTCCTTCCTTTGCTATAAGAAACCACTTGCTTCACTCATTCCTCACACTTTCATTAGCAAGAGGAGCTTCCTATAGCAGCAACAAGGAGACCGTGTGTAGTTTTCGTGAGCAGATTTCTTTTCTATCTGGTGAGCAGATTTATTTTATGTTTGCTTAGCAAGTTCGTAAATTTTTTTGTTCTCTTGGTTTGCAATATGCAAATTTTTGTTTTGTTTGGTGAACAGATTTTCTTCTTTTTTTGCAGCATTCATGGCTTCTCAAAGTGTTGTTTCATCTACCCCTAGAGTTTCTGAAGTAAGCAAGCAGCAAGAATACTATCCTCTTTGGAGGCATGTTATCAAGGTCAAGGCTATGGGTGCTGGTGGAGGTTCATGGGAATGGAAGTGCAATTTATGCAAGAAGGACAAGACCTTCAAGGGCTCTTACACAAGAGTCAAGGCTCACATTTTGCATGAAGGGAAGGGTATTGAAGGTTGTCCACGTACTCTTGATCTGCAGGTGAGGGATAAATTCCATAAAGAGCATGATGATGCTAAAAAAATTAAGGATAATAGAGCCAATATTGTTATGCATGGCAGTAGCAAGCATCCTCCTTCCTTGGGTGTTAGCAATGAGCCAAAGATTATTCATGAAGCAAGGAAGAGGAGGGCACTAGTGGTAGAAAACGAGATATCCAAAGGCCCTGGAGGACGAGGTGCAGCTACAGACAACAGATTGATGAAGATGTTCAACAACCAAAAGAGAGAAGAAACAGAGTTAAGAGTGGCAAGGGCCATATTTGTATGTGGCATCCCATTTAATGTGGTTCGGTCCCCTATTGGAAGGATATGGTGAAGGAAATTAACGAGGCTCCTCAAGGTTTCAAGGGGCCAAACTATGAAAAAATCATAACAGTGTTGTTGCAGAAAGAGAGGTCATTGATTCATGATATTCTCAAACCAGTTCGTAGCTCATGGACCAGCACAAGGGTTTCC
>ML812873.1:49900-60417 GCA_009831015.1 Picea engelmannii | reverse complement strand
GAGCCACGACCTATGGCGCGAGTCATAGCCTCCTGGCGGAACACCACCAACAATTGAATTACATGCCAAGACACATGTAAATATGCATGACGAGCACACACTTCGCAATTTGTAAGTTCCATGCTAGGAAGCACTGTGTGATGATGTTTACTGACACATGTAAAAGTAGTGTTGTTTATCGTTAGCAATAGCACATGGGCACACTCCAAACGATGGACACCCAAACGCATGTCAAAACCTCTTTTTCATTTGGTTATATCTTAAACATTTTAGGTTTAATTTTGTTGTCTAGAAAACTATGAAAAATTGTTGGATCTGCAAATTTGAGTGGTTAAATATATATAATCAAAGTGTTATAGGAATTTATTACGATGATGAATTCATTTATGCATTCAAAAATGCAATTTAAATAACAAAAAATTGTGATTTCATTTAAATTTATAATTCAACTGAAAAATGTTAAAACCTAAAACTTTTAAGCAACAGATTTCATTTTTGTTTGGAAGCAATAAACACAATATCTAAACTCTAACCTCACTGAACTTTTAATGTCACGACAATATCTATCAATGTATTTGGCCAGGCGAAAAAACCACAAGGCATGCTTTTGCCTAGTGTCCTGCATGCAACCATATACTTGTATTATTAATAGTAAATATTACTAAAATAATTTAATTCTCATGGACAAAACCATCAACCATCAACAGTCCTTGAATTAAACAGTGTTTTTTTCTTTATACACTATGAACCTAGTTAGCTAGATATTACCTACAAATCTAACAATATCTTTAAAGTTGAATTTGAGTTATATGCATTGATTTCAATGATATTAGTGAAAAATGATTTTAGAGCAATTAGGTGTTTGTATTGATTTTGGTAATGACATAATGCATGGGCATCAAGTAGTTGCATTGATTTTGGCACTCATATAACACACAAAAATATGATGCATTGATTTCAGTGATGATATAGTGAAAATGATTTAGAGCAATCAAGTTCTTACATTGCTTTTAGTAATGACATAATACAAAATGGTGTTGTCTAAACATTCGACTTTTTGAACTTTTTCACCGGAATCGGACGAAATAGATCTTGGTGAAATCACCATTCTGTGTTATTTAAATTGCATTTTTGAATGCATAAATGGATTCAACACCCTGAAAAAACTTAAGGGCACTAGAGTTATACAAGCTCAATCACTCAATTCTTGAGTTCCACAATTTTTGACCGGATTTCAGTAAAAATTGATCGGAAAATATGCCTGTAAAAACTCCAAAAAGTCTAACATTTAGACTACACTAATACAAAATAATACAGTTGCATTGATTTCAGTAATGATATAGTGAAAAATGATTTAGAGCAATCAAGTACTTGCATTAATTTTAGTAATGACATAAGGAAAAACAAAAGGGTGCATTGATTTCAGTGACAATAAAATGAAAAATTATTCAAAACATTAATTGAAAAAATAATACCAAAAAAATCGATTTCGTGCATTCATTTCAACAACTAGATGGCGGAAATTATCAAGTAAAATGACTTTAACAATAACACTCTGCAAACCAATTTTGAAATACATACTATGATGCTATAAAAAAAATTCTTAGTTATAAGTTGAAGTTTATTTCTTTGTTTGTTTGGGTGTGATTCCTCTATTATTATTTGCACATTAAATCCATTATAATATTAAGATATATATAATGCATTAATATATACAGTGGATTAAAACCAAAATCACGCAATAGAATCTAAATAGAATTATGAGGAATATATGAGGTTGAAACAAAAACTATTAATATTCAAAAGCAAGAGAGACAGAGTATGACGTTAACTGCAATGTCAAGATTTGAATGGTCTTCAAAATTAACTTCCTTTTTCATATGATTGAAATGAAAAGATGAGAAACTAACCAAGTGTGGATAAAAGAAAAACTAAAGAAGACTTTGAGATTGGTCAATACTTAAAGTATCTATTATTTATTATATGCATCTCATTACGTTCTTACTATTCATTGCCTTCATCATTGAACATTTTTACTTTATTACTATTCACCTTGATCTTTATGTACATCTTTTGAAGTGGTCTTTTTATAGAGAATACTTAATTAATTTCAAAGGATCAAATTCATTTAAAACATATACATATGCATAATGATGATCATCTACAATTTTCATGTGACCACCCATGATTGAAACTAATTTAGATCCATCTTAATTATGGATCTATCAAATGCTAAGAGAGATCAAATCCCTAGAGACACAAACATTTCCTCAAGTTTTGCACTCTATGAAAAGTTTGCACCTCGAGGGATTTGATCATTCTCAACACTTGGTAGATTTAAAGTTAAGATGGATGTACACTAGTATATTAATCTCAACAATGCCAACACATCAAACAACATTCGATTCTAAATTTGGAGGAAGAAGATAGTCTTTTTAATATTTTCATGCAATGTAATCAATCAATCAACTTGTAAACTCAAATACTCTCAATTAGTATAAAAATGTGAGGGGTGTATAGGTTTTGGATTCACTTAAGATTTGGAATACCAACTACAATTAAGATACTAGGTTTATGGTTTGAAACACCTATCACAATTAAGATATGAACCCTAATTATAGTGACAAAATTCTCATGAAAACCAATTTACTGCTAAAATATTATTAAACTTTTCATATTATCATAATTATTACAAAATCTTAAAAAAAAAATTCCAAAAATGGAATTGAAAGAAATAGAATAGCACAAAATAAATTAAAATGCTTAACATAAACCAAAACAACATTAGGAAAAGAAAAACAATTGAAAACTAAGGATTTTAAGATGTGATCTTATGAATGCAAATGAATCAACCTACGCATTAAGGTATCCTATCTAGTGTTATTAGAGTGGCCAAGTCCCATCGATTTTTAGCAAAATCAATCTGACTTGGCCTAAAACAATCCCGACTTGACTATATTTGCGCCAATTGATGCATCGACCTATCCATGGGGTCCATGTTTTAAAAAATTAAAAGAAACCTTAAAAACTTTGAATTGAAGTTACAGAAGAGGGAAAACTTTGTGTGTTAATGGTTTCAATGATGTTTATTTTATTTCATCACCTTAAATTTAAACATAAAAATTAAAAATTAAAGTGACCTTCTATGAGGTTTGTTGATAGAATAAGAATAATGGACGTGGAAAAAAAATTGATATATTTTTATATTAATTTTTTTTGCTTTCAACTTATATGTTAAGTAGAACTCTAGAAACCCTTAATTTCAATCAATCTAGTGATATCAAATCGGATGGACTAATAAATTTTATAAACCCCAGAAAATTATTTTAAAATTTAATTAGATAGATTAAGAACCACTTAATTTGCAGAAAGAGGATTAGATAAATATACAAGGTAAGTTCATTGTGAGGGGAGCACAAAATATGGGGATGATCTTTATGAGCTATGAGTCAGGGTTTGTGACATAGTATGTAATGATTAGATTCTTATGATAGTATATAATGATTAGTGTTCGTCCTCTGTTGGAATACATGTGTTATCGAAAAAATATCCTAACACCTTACCCATAATATATCCTCAAATAAGGATGAATCTAGCACTGAAAGACATATTGAAAAACAGAGATGCAAAAACTTCTGGATGTCAATTTCATCTATCCTATCTTTGACAACGAGTGGGTGTCACATTTAGTCATTGTGAAAGGAGTCAAGTGGAGGATATGTGTATATTATAGAGACCTCAACAAGGTGATAAGAAATAATCATTTCCCCTCACCCCTCATTGATCAAGTATTAGATGCATTGTTTGGTAAAAAGTACTTTTCCTTCCTAGATGGGTTCAATGGGTATAATTAGATTCAATTCAGAGCAGAGGACCAAGATAAGAAAACATTTACTTGTTCTTAAGGGACATTTTCCTTGTTCTTAAGGGACATTTACTCCCATTTAGCCTATGCAATGCCCTAATAACCTTTTTAAGAGTTGTGTTAAGTATCTTTTCATATTTACTATATTGAGATCTATATGGATACTCCATTGCCTATGGGAATACATTTCAAGAATCCTTAACTAATTTGGAGAATGTCTTGAAAATATGCCAATAAATGAAATTATCCTTACGCAATGAGAAGTGCCTCATTCTCACGAGTGAAGGCATAGTCTTAGGACACCACATCTCTCCTAATAGTATTGAGGTAGATCCATCCAAAGTGACTATCACTTAGCCCCTGCCAACACCAAAAAAACATAAGGATGTTAGAAGCTTCTGAGGACATGTAGGCTACTACAAAAGATTCCTAAAGGATCTCATCAAACTGGCAACACCTTTGTCTACCATGCTATCCAAAAACATAGAATTATGCTAGCCAATAGATTTCCAAAGATCATTTCATAGTATAAAAAGAGAAACTAATGAGAATACATGTTTTGCAAGGCTCTATGCGGGATATGCATTCCACATCCATATTGATAATTCTAATAGAGCCTTTGGGTAGTTCTTAGACAACAGGAATACAAAGAGTCATTTGTTATTTATTACATAAGGAAAAATTTGTTAGAAGTATAGCTTAACTACATAGTCATCGAAAAAGAGTTTCTTGTTTTTTTTTATTCCATCAAAACATTTAGGCATTGTATTAATTAGTCGTTGTGTAGTCTTTGTACATATTGACCATTTAGACATCAAATACTTGATGAATAAGATTGATATTAATGGGAGAGTCATTAGATGGTTGTTGTTCTTGCAAGAATTTGACTTAACAATACTGGATAAACCTAGTAAACAAAATGTTGCATATTTTCTTTCAAGAATAACACAATGTTGATGAAGGGATTATTGATGACTATTTCCCAAATGAGTGTCTCTTTGCAATATCAATACGAACCCCATGGTTTGTTGATATATCAAATTATCTTGCTACATGAAATTTTCCTTAACACTTTGCTTACAAAGAGCATTGCAAGATCATCAAGAAGAGTTACATATACACATGGATCAAGGGATGCCTATTCAAACTTGGACTAGACCAAATATTGAGGTGTTGCATAAGAGAAGATGAGGTCCATGACATACTATATTATTATCATGTTGAACCTTATGGAGGCCATTATGAACCTAGGCCAAGATAAAACACCTCAATTCCCTTGACTATTAGTCTCCCTATCTTGACTATTGGATGCTTCCCTTTGTTCCTTTTTTGTAATTTTCTACAATTTTTTTCCAAGCTTCAAATTTTTTAATAAGCACATCACTTTAGGGAAAGCTATGTTGTTTCAAAAGGAGATTTATATGACTCAATACTTTGGGCACATCATTTTCTCAAACTTTTCAATCTTAGGCAATATGGTCTTGATTAATGTAATGTGTTTGGCAGGGGCTTCAATAAATATTTGAATAACATGTTTATCAATGTTAGAAAGAGAACAAATTATCTTCCTATTTGTGCTAACATAATCTTCCAACTCTTTAGATAGTTGAGCTTGTGGAAAGAATATCCTAATGAAGGAAGATGGCAAGTTTTGGCCATGTTCTCTGGAACTTCCCACATCGTGGAACAATTTAACACCTCATGTCGTATTCCTCTGAGGGAATTCATAGCTAATACCTTATGGTACTTATTACTGAATTCATTTTCATGCAGGGTTGCTTAAGTGAAAACAAGAATTTTGGAGGGATCTCATCCAAGAAAGACTACCAATTCTTTACACAACTACACTCTAATTTTGCGTGTTCATAGGAAAGTTTCCATGCTTGAATATGATCCATGACCTCTTATATGTATTACCTTTGAACTTGTAGATGTTGAGCTCTCTCATAAAATTCCCTCTACACAATATTCAATTCATTTTGCACTCTGAAAGCATAATCAATGAAATTAGAAACTTCATATTTGGTAGATCTATAGTAATTAACCTAATTTTCTAGCAAGGAAATTTTGTCTTTATATGACATCATCTTCTTCTCAACATCAATGGCCTTATGTACATTATCTTGAGCAATTGATAGATCATTAGTTACAGTGGTTTTAAGGCTTGATCTTTTTATATCCATCATCATAGTTTTGGTGGTAAGCACCATTTCACTATCTAGGTTAATTTCCCTCCACTTATGCATCTCTCTTATCACTTGCTTTCTTTGTTTTTCAACAATAAACAATTCTAGGTGGGCCACTTCATCAACATGTGTAGGGATGGGACCTTCTCTTGATTTGACCATACCTAGAGTAAAAATGTTGGCAAAAGTTTGAGAAGTGTAGACTTCTTCCATGGGATGTTGTTCTTGGATCTCAGTATTACCTTCATTTGGCTCATTTTGCTACACTTGCTCACCTTCATGTTGTTCTTTCTTCTCTGCTTCAACTTCTTCTTGTGGTTTGTTTTTAACTCTTCTTCTTTTGCTTTCTATGCTTCAATTAGAGCTTGGGTTTGTCCTTCTTCTTCTCATTTTTTCTTTCTTCTTTTACTTTGACTTCCTTTCTCAATTTTTCAGCCTTAGTTGTTGAGATTTGGGTACCTTGGAAAGTGGTCCCCTTGTGTTTGTGAGCTTCTAAACACAAGTGGGAAGTACTTTGTACCATGTACCATGTACCTTATGTCTAATTTCACTTTGACTTAGGAGATTTAAGTCAAAAGTGAAATTTGGTCATTTAAGCCTAAAATGACAATTAATTCACTTTGTGGGTGAATTAAAGGACATAAAGTGAAACTATGGAAACTTAAGTAAAATGGGTTTTGAGTTGAGATTCATTTTATATGATCTCAACCATTGACTTGGGATGATATGAGATGATCTCATCCACTCACTTTTTAGGTTTCCTTATGCATCCTTAAGGAGGGCGCAAGGGCAAAGGAGAGTTCATTCCATTCACTTGTTTGTTCACTTGAGAAGATTTAGGAGGAGCATGAGCTTGAGAATGGAGGCATTGTAAGAGGGCATATTGGGTGCTTCCTTGCATGGAGGAGCTTTGGGAACTTGGGTCCCTATTATTTGATGGTGATCATACTTGCTTGGAGGAGGGTGCACCATAGGAGGAGGGTGCATCACTAGTAGGGAGCATCTACAGTTGGAGGAAGTCAGATCTAAGTGTCTCAGTGGAGAGGTAGCATACCAGAGCACATTGTGGTGCAAGGGTTTCTTCTTTAGAGCATCCAGGGTCAAGGGCGCTTCACTTCATCAGATTTGGAAACAAGAGGAGAGGGCACACTAAGCTTGGGCCCATATCTCCTTGGATCCTTTGGCACAACTCGAGAGGAGCTTGCTTTGTATACAGGTTCCATCATATTGTATTTTTTGTTGTATCTCATGCTTTAGACACCACTTATATATACTTCCATTCCAAACTGGTTTTCCCCTATCCAAGGTCATGTTGACAAAAAATACCTATGTTCAATTCATGTATGCTAGAGTTTAGAACAATATTATTTCATCTCTAAAAGATCTCTAGGTGTGTTATATAGCTTATGGTATGCATGTGCTAAAATCTTGTGACAAAACTACATGCTAGAGCACCCATTTGGCCTATGTAACCGTAACGGAACAACAAAGAAGTTACTGAACAATTTGTTATTATAAAACAACAACAAACCCTTGTTTGACAATTAAAACTTAGAGCCAACTGGAGGTCAAAGACAGACCTAGTTGGAAGCTTGTTAGGACTTGAAAAATCTTCATTAGCATCTTGTTTATCCTTTTATTCGAGCTCTTGCTTTCTTTGGGCCTATATTGTTAAACTTTAGATTCCTAGCGCATGCACATGTAGTTTAATTCATTTTATCATCAGTTGAACCATAACTATTGCAGCAACAATAACACTAGTTGTAGTAAACCAAGATCACAAGAATAATAACCATGCACAAAAGAACACAAGAAGTATCCTAGCACAAACCTAGCACACAATAGGGTGCTGCTATGACTAAGAAAACTAACTCTTGGAGAAGTGTGAATTGCAGTCCTCATAATTTCAGACCTCAACTTCTGAAATTGTGACATGACAAGTGAGAGTGGGTAATCCTCAATGGGGATTCACCTTTATTTATACAAGAACTGACACAACAAAAGGTGTGTCTATTGGCACAATAGGGTCGACCTCAATAACTCAATAATATAATTAATCATTACACAATATTAATTATCTTACATATGGTGGGGCCCACTTGTACCCTTTACATCACAAATTAGGGTTACAAGTAAATCTTACTCTCAGACAATATAGCAAGGATCTCACACGTCCACTAGTGCTCAGCCACTAGGGACACGTCCACCTATGCTCAGCCACAAGGACATCCTACTCAACAGATCACTCAACTGAGTCCACAGGAGTACCATCTCAAGCCGACTCAACTAAGTCCATAGGAGTACAAGGCAGGAGACCATCTCAAGCCAACTCAACTTAGTCTAGAGGAGTACAAGGAAAGAGACCATCTCAAGTCACCTCGACTCAGTCTAGAGGAGTAGACAAGAGAACACACTTCATAACAACTCATTCCAGAGTTTGACACACACCCATCACATGGGCACACCCAACACTTGGGCACACATCGTCTCAACTCAGTCTAGAGGAGAGCGACACACCCATCACATGGGCCCTCTCACAGATCGACTCAACTCAGTCCAGAGGAGAACGACCTGGAGAATGTCACACGATGTTGCAATCATCAACACTCCCTCTCAGCTAGGGAGGCATTCTCCACCAGGCCAAGTCTCTCACAGAAGTACTCGAACTTCGTCCTAGCAAGCGGTTTGGTGAAGACATCTACAACTTGCTCGTGTGTAGAAAGGTATTGCACATGTACTGCTTTCCTCTGCACCATATCTCATTGTGTTTCGATTTATCGTTAAACACAGGATTCTCGGAGAGCTTCACACAGCTTTGGTTATCACAATGGATAACGGTGGAATCCATCTTATGTCCAAATAAGTTTGCAAGGAGCTTGTGAAACCTTACTGCTTTGTGGACTTTCACACATAATGCAATGTAGTCTGCTTCTATGGTACTCAAAGCCACAAAGCTCTTGTTTCCTGCTGCACCAGGAAACCATGGCAGATCCCAAAGTAAAACAACAATCAGATGTGCTCTTTCGGTCCACTGTGCTCCTTGCCTGGTTTGCATCGGAATATCCCTACAATCTCATGTCTACACCAGAGGCATATCTTAGGCCATAACCAATTGTGCCTCATAGATATCTCAACACATGCTTCCCTGCTACCAGTGTGTCTATCTCGACTGATTCATAAACTGACTGAGTTCACTCACTGCATAGCATATATCAGGTCTAGTGTTAACCAGATACATCAATGATCAAATCAGTTGTTTGTAAAGATGTGGATCAATATCCCCTGAATCGGAAGAAGACGCATTCATCTTCTTTAAGTTCATCACCATCGGTGTAGGCATGGATTTGCAGTCCATCATCCTGAAGATCTCCATTGTATATTTTCCTTGACTCAGGGAAATCTCATCAGTCCTCTGCCATATTTTCAGTCCCAAGAAGTAGTGCATCATACCTAGGTCCTTCATCTTCGAATTCATCTGGCTTCTCGATGTAAACTTCTTCCTCAATCTCACCATTGAGAAAGGTTATCTTTACATCCATCTGATGTAGTCTCCAACTCATGGATGCAGCTAGGGAAATAATCGTACGGATGGAAGTGTATTGGGATACAGGAGAAAATGTCTCCTCATAATCTATTCCCTTCACCTGAGAGAATCCTCTGGCCACAAATCTCGCTTTGTATTTCTCGACACTTCCATCAGCTGCATGTTTGATCTTATAGATCCACTTTGAAGTCACTGCAGACTTCCCTTCTAGTCTCGGAACTGTTGAAATAATGTAACTGCAAAGTGTATTCTAATTATTAGCATGGTATTATTCATTAGATCAATCCCCTATTGCGAATTGATCATGTCAGCTATTGTAAAAGACCAAATCCCCTTTTACGGATTGGTCAAACATAATTGTAATAGGCAAAATAAGAAGTCGGCCCCAGAATATATTATAGGTGGTTATAACCACCCAGAAGAAGAAGTCATCCCTGCCAGTGAAGAGACACTTCCACATGTGCCAGAGTTGTATAAATAAGGAGGCTAGTGCCTCAATTAGACACACACTCACTTATTCATTGAGAGACAAGTTTCAGATTTGCAGTTGGAGAAGAGAGAGAGAGAGAGAGAGAGAGAGAGAGAGAGAGAGAGAGAGACGCATTCTTGGGAGAGGACTTTTTGTATTTGTTTGAGTTATCTCTTGGCATTGTATTGGCTATCTATAATAAGGAAGTTTTGTTGGATTTTCTCCCCCATGAGGGTTTCCCAGGATAAATGATGTGTCTCTTATGATTGTGTATTTCTTAGTGATCCTATCTTATGCTATTGTTATCTATTGAAATGCAAAGAAATCTAATAATAGCTTAAACCTTAACATGGTATCAGAGCTAAGCTGAAGAGAGCATATTTCACAAGAGAAAGTGAAAAGAGTCATTGTTGTCATACATGCAAATTAGGGCTTTTTGTTAATGAAGTATTT
>ML812873.1:24281-44584 GCA_009831015.1 Picea engelmannii | reverse complement strand
ATCAATCCCCTCTTGCGGATTAATCATCTCGGCTATTGTAAAAGATCAAATCCCCTTTTGCGGATTGGTCAAAACATAATTGTAATAGGCAGAATAAGAAGTCGGCCCTAGAATATATGAAAGGTGGTTATAACCACCCAGAATAAAAAGTTGGCCCTGCCAGTGAAGAGACACTTCCACACGTGCCAGAGTTGTATAAATAAGGAGGCTAGCGCCTCACTTAAACACACACTCACTTATTCATTGAGAGACAAGTTTCAGAGCTGCAGTTGGAGAAGAGAGAGAGAGAGAGAGAGAGAGAGAGAGAGAGTCACATTCTTTGGAGAGGACTTTCTATATTTTTTTGAGTTATCTCTTGGCATTGTATTAGCTATAATAAGGAATTTTTGCTGGGTTTTCTCCCCCATGAGGGTTTCCCAGGATAGATGATGTGTCTCTTGTGATTGTGTATTTCTCAGTGATCCTATCTTATGCTATTGTTATCTAGTGAAATGCAAAAAACTCTAATAATAGCTTAAATCTTAACATAAACAATATCCCTCACACCATTCTTCATGATGGACTGATACTCTTTTGTCATGGCATCTTTCCAAAACTGTTGTCTAGTTGCTTCTCCATGACAAGAAGGTCCACAAATCTCGCTTTGTATTTATTGACACTTCCATTAGATGCATTTTTTATTTTATATATCCACTTTGAAGTCACTACAGACTTCCCTTCTGGTCTCGAAACAATATCCCTCATATCATTATTCATGATGAACTGATACTCTTCTGTCATGGCATCTTGCCAAAATTATTGTCCTGTTGCTTCTCCATGACAAGAAGGTTCAGTATCAATGATGTGGCTCATAGCTGAAACATAGCTCGAAAATATATGTGGTCTCTTCCTCTCTCGGAATGTATCACGAGGAGTTGCATGTCCCTCTACCTCCATCAGAGTCTTTTCGAGCCTGTGTAGGCTTCTCCTGGCCTACTGCCAATGTCTCTGGGAATCATCAGTTGGAGCTACAGGATCAACTGGATCAATAATTGTCTCCCTCTGAACTGCTGAAGGGGAGAAGGTATTGTCTCTTCCTTCTTCTCAAATAGTTTGACTCCCTATGAGTCAAGTGACTCCCTCTAAAGTCAGAAGGATAAACATCTTCCTTTTCCTGTGTTGCTAAACTGGAGACATCCCATGTCTTCTCAGGTCCTCTACTGTCTCTACAGTATTATGTTGGCCTCTCGTACTAGGATAATAACCAAGATGACCTCTCATATGGATAACAATCAAAATGGCATATTGTACTAGGATAATAACAAGCCAACACAAATGGGCTCCCGTATCAAGGACAATATCCCTTCAGTAATGAAATAAGAAATTTGGCCTCTCGTAGGGATAAAAATCAACATGGCCTCCTATACTAGGATAATAACCAAGATGGCCTCCTGAATGGATAACAACCAAAATTGCCTCTTGTACTCGAATAATAACCAAGATGGCCTCTCGAAGGGATAATGACCAACCAACCAAAAAACATTGGACTCTCGCACCAGGGATAATGGTCCAAGTCACGAGGGCTCCCACACCAGGGATAATACCCTTCATCATCAAAATCAAACTACTACAGAGTAATGATGAAATCAATTTAGGAGAGTAGTATGAGACTTAGCTTAGTCTCCAATCATGCTCAATCTTGCTTTAGGTCCTTCTGAGAAAGTTGAGATAGAGAAGAACTCCTTGTTGTTATTTGTTATAGTCCTTGACTTATTTTGAGGTGGCTAAAGTTGCTTTCCTCTCTTCTCACATAGTGACAAGGGATTGAAACCTTGCACATCACTAGCTTCAAGTCTAGTCTCCTCACTAGAGCTTGAATAGGATGCACTTTATAGAAAACACTCAAAAGGTCACCTCAAGGATGAATTTTGAAATCAGTACAATTTGCAACATACCTCTCACATCAACTATATTCAAGATTTCATCATTCTGGACAGTACTTCATGTTTGATAATTTGACAAATGGATGGCACATCCATTCTTAATCTTCATCAAATTTTTGTCGCTAAATCTTCATCGTTGCCTTAGATCTGGTTTGCTTCAGAATAAGTTATAAAACTGCTTTAGAATGTAAAAACCCTCCTTGGTTTCTGTGTCAGTGTTGTACCAAAAATATGCCTTCTAGGCCACTGATGTAACAACACACTTGGCTGTCAACCTATCATCTTGGTTATCCAGAAGGCTCCACTATATCAGACCTTAAGGGCTATCCAATGTCTACTCTAGGTATGATGTTGTTTTGGCTATTACAACCTTAATGGAAGCCTTCACTGTTGCTGCTAGGGTCGTTGTAACATCCCCCAACATTGCCCAGAACTATCCCACAACTGTTCTAACATTGTTGTTGCCTTGTTGTCCACTTGTAAAATCCTTTAAATTGTTGTTTGAATGCAACTTATATCTTCCTTCAAAGTGTTGTTTGAATGCACTTCAAAACTCAGTCTTTCGGCCTCATAGCCAGTCTCAATTGTTTTAAGTCTGCTATTTTTAGAGCTGTTGTGAGTTCTATGTTTTACGTCTGCGGTTAAGGCCTAAAACTTGACCTTAAATTCCTCAGATAATTTTCCTCAGAAATCTCGGCCTAACAGTCTTCACACATATCCTTAATATGCCAAAGAGTTTGCACTTTAAACTTATTTCAAAATTTGTGTTGGATTTGCCTCAAACCTGTCTTAAAACTGGTCTGTAATTTGTTTTAGTTCTGAGGTTAAGGGTTTGGTGTTAGGCACCTTCTGCGGCATCCTAGAGGGGCCTCTCCATGATGTTTATCCACTTTAAACAAGGCTTGATCAGGTCTGTGACCAGCCTTAACTAACCACATATTTTAAGAGAGGTCTGACCTCAAACTTTACCACGGAAATTTAAAGAGAGGTCCGACCCTCTTTCCTTATACCAACAGCAAGGGTTTAACAACCCACAAATGCCCATGACTTCCTTATTTTATTGTGCATAAGTCTTCTTCGGGAACTTCTCTAATACCATGTTAAGTTTTAGATGCCTAGCTCATGCACATGCAGTTTAATTCATTTTATCATTAGATGAACCATAACTACTGCAACAACAATAACATTATTTGCAGTAAACCAATATCACAAGAAGAATAACCATGCACAAAATAACACACGGAGTATCCTGGGAAAACCCTTCTCAATCAAGGGAAAAACCCAACAATCCTTTGCTATACTACCAAGAGAAGATCCACCATCCACCACCAAACCTAGCACACAATAGGGTGTTTCTATGACTAAGAAAACTAACTCTTGGAGAAGTGCGAACTGCAATCCTCATAATTTCAGACCTCAACTTCTGAAATTATGACATGACAAGTGAGAGTGTGTAATCCTCAATGGGGATTCACCTTTATTTATACAAGAACTGACACATCAAAAGGTGTATATTGGCACAATAGGGTCGACCTCAATAATTCAATAATATAATTAACCATTACACAATATTAATTATCTTACATATGGTGGGGTCGACTTGTACCCTTTACATCACAAATTAGGGTTACAAGTAAATCTTACTCTCACACAATATAGCAAGGATCTCACAAGTCCACTAGTTCTCAACCACTAGAGACACATCCACCTGTGCTCAGCCACATGGACATCCTACTCAACAGATCACTCAACTGAGTCCACATGAGTACCATCTGGAGTACCATATCAAGCCGACTCAAATAAGTCCATAAGAGTACAAGGCAGGAGACCATCTCAAGTTGACTCAACTCAGTCTAGAGGAGTACAAGGCAGGATACCATCTCAAGTCATCTCAACTCAGTCCAGAGGAGTAGACAAGAGACCACACATCATAACAACTCAGTCCAGAGTCTGACACACACCCATCACATGGGCACACCCAACACTTGGGCACACATCATCTCAACTCAGTCTAGAGGAGAATGAATCACCCATCACATGGGCCCTCTCACAGATCGACTCAACTCAGTCCAGAGGAGAACAACCTGGAGAATGTCACACAACGCTGCAATCATCAACATATACTACTTCTTTCTCTTTTCTCATGGCTTCATTTCTTTTTTTTCTTCAGCTTCAGCATCAACGCCTTTCTTCTTAGATAATTCTTCTTGCTTAACAACTTTAGCTTGTGATTCTACCTTCATCTTGGGCTTAACATCTACCTTGGATTTCTCCAGTGATTTCAATATTCTTTTCTCTTGTTCTTTCCTCTTCTCCTAGAGAGATAGTCTTTTAGCAACAACTTTCTGAACTTATTTTTTCTTCATTTCCTTCTCTTTTTCTAGAGCTTATAGATTGTTCAAAACTTCTTCATAGGTGAGTGCTCTTTTTTTGGGCTCTTCATCTTCATTCTTTTCATGTTTATATGGAGATCCAATTCTCATTTCAGTTATGTGGTTCCCAACATTACCAAAAGGATCATACATTTGAATCCCTTCTAGGAAAAATTGATATTTCTCCATTTTCTCCCCCTCCATTCTAGCCCAAGTAGAATCTATTCTCCATACATTCTTGTGTACAATGGATAAGTGGGACACAACTTCTTTTTATGTTTGGTAATAAAAACATTAAAACCATTTAGGCATTTTGATAGTGAATCTACCGAGTAAGCAACTTGTTAGGCACATATTCTAGAAGCATATGGGGTGCTTGAGTTGCCCCATAAATAATGATGTAAGTGGAATATTCATCTATGTACGAATCTCCAACATTTTTTCAAAACCTTAATGGATTCTAGTGATATTATTGGGTAAGGATTTCAAAAGATTATTTCATGTGACGCAAGGAAGTCATCACAAATGAGAGCAATTTAGTATTTGTACTTGTGTTTCCATAAGTATTTAAAATAAACATGAACAATTGGTTTCTCTGATGACCAATACCACCCTATTCCTATAAATGAAATGGAGCACAAACAACATCCAAGAGATAAGATGACATATAAATTTTTGGAGGTCTTGTAAGTGCATCAGTTTGATATTTTCCTATGGATTTTGCCAATATGTTGGATAAAATGGCTTCCCGGTTGAAGGATTTGTCTCGCTCAGTGATTTCATGAATCATAGGCACGGAAGCTACTTTCATATGAGTCGAATCATTTTCATCATATTATTTTCTTAACTAATTGGGTATCTCATACATATCTTGATCTGAAGTGGAGAGTGGGAAAGGGTTTATTACCTGAGGCTTTGAAAGTCCTTCCTTCATCATACCAGACAACAAGAATCGCATAAAAATTATGATCATTGGTGAAATATCTTACCCATTCATTAGTGTTTCAGATATTTCTCCCCTATGACCAGGGTTAAAAGGTCACAGGGAGCGGGAACCCAGAGAACTAACTCAAACTTAGAAATAAATTAAAAAGTATAACTAACTATCGGTGCTTAGAAACCACTCATCTGGACACCAGAGTTCAGAGTAGACTCTTCTTGTAAATCCATACTCCAATCTCTCACTCCAATACTCTTCTTGTTACCCTGCACACAAAAAGATGTATTATTGCAATCAAAGTAGTTATAGTAACTAACTTTTAACTACCTACACTAACTAGGATAAATCAATTAATTAATTACCAATCATATGCATGTAGTTATAAGAAAAAATAAAATAAACAACACATAATTGGGATAGGAAAGAGGAGATTTTTCATTAATTTCGATAGCAAATAACATGGAATTGTGTTACAGATCCAAGGTGCAACACTAACTGGAAACCGACCTCTGGATTCCTTTGCCCAGGCCACTAAAGACAATTTCATATCCTAACTTATTTCTCCAAGCATGTGATAGAAAGAGAATGAATCTCTTCATCTCAATGGGATAAAGAGGGAAATGTGTCGGAAACAAGGGTTTCCAGGAATGGGGGAATGGTCTTAAAAACTTAGGAAAAATGGCTTGCAGGCTTAGGAAGAATTTTTCTAGCATAAGGGTGCTTCCTTTTCTCCTCCACCCAATGGATCTATTTATACCATCAAAAGTTGGTTGGAGTAGTTAGGCACGGGAAATAGAAGGTAATTAACCTGGGAAACCCGTGAACTCTGTCCAAAAAGGTGCATTATGCACATATTTTCTTTTGGGTGCATTTTGAGTGAATACTGTTAGTTTTCACATGCAACTCTATGTGAATAATTTTTCAGATCTAAGAAATTTATTTCTAGTGAACCAACAGTAATGCCCTAGTTGTTATCACTGAACAATACTACACTGAAAATTATTGACCGAAAACATATGCAGCAGAAACACAAAAGATCATAGATGAATCATCACACATTTGGAACACAAATTTAGTTGTGTAATCTTGTTATCATCATAAATCCTAAGGGAAAATTTGGCCCTCCCAGCCAATACAATATCACCAAAATATGAGGACAACCTTGTCCTCCAAAGTCACCAATACTGAGAACAACCTTGTTCTGCAATAACTGCACAAATCAGAAAACCAAACCTCAACAATATCCTGGAAATATTCTTTTCCCACAAATCTGCTACAGACCACATGTACAACCTATTGAGGTCACCCGTCATCATCCTGTATGGACCTTCCCCTACCCATAAGAGCTTGTACGGATGTATGTGATTGTTCCTACAACAACCCGCATACGTACATGATTCTTCCCACTATAACCCGCATACATGCAAAAAATTGTATGAACACTTCATACAACTCGCTCCACTTCGTACAATATCTTCCTTCTGAGGTTGTCTCTCTCTCCCAAACGTGAGGTGTGCCTTTCCCTACCAAGAACAAAAAATAGAGAGTCCTCAACCTTAGGCCATATTTTCTCCCCTACTATAATTTCCCTTTGTTGAAATCACCAAGCCTCCTAGCACAAGTGCAGACTCACTTATGTTATCTCCATTATGCACACTAATGATACAATGTCAGAAGGACATCTCTCCTTTATATAGGAGTCCATTGAGTGAGTTTAGGATCCCTTCCTAAACTCAACAATTAATTAGAATATTTTATTCCTCTTTATGGGTGTGGCATCCCCACACAAACCCACAAAGCCCATCAACTTTCCCATGAGGTCCTAGCCTCATTTCTAGGCCGATTTCACTTAAACAAAGTCAAAACTGGTGCCAACGAAAATTCCCACATGCGTGGCACCTTGGCCTCTAGTGAGAATACCTCTCGAAGCTACAAAAATCAAAACTCCCTCTTAGTGAGGGAGGTATCTCATCCTTCAACATTTGGATGAACCACTGTCGCTCATAGTAGACATCGCTCTGGATATACCACCTCATTTTTGCTCCAATAGTCCAAACTGGCTACTCCCTATGTCACTATGGGAAATGGGTCGTTAAATACTATCACAATAAATTTTGCTATCAATTATGCCTGACTAGATGCATCCTTGATCACTGAGACAAAATCTATCTGACTGGTCACATCCTTAGTCTCTCGAACATATCCATCTATCCACTCTGTCTGACTTTACACATCCTTGGTCATTGAGGAAAATCATGTTGTGTAATCTACCTCATTGGATGCTCCCTCTGTGATTGAAGAAAATGTATCCTCCATGGAGGTATCACATGCCCTAGAAACCTCCTACCTCTGAAGCTCATGTCTAACTTCCTCCACCCATGAAACATGTTTGTCTATCTTGGAAGATGTCTCTCTCCCAACTAAACCCGAGGGGGAACTCCCTCTAGATGCCCATCTCTCTCTAATCCAATTGTCTTTCCTTGAGGTTAGGCTCACTCTGAGACCGCATGTTCCTTCTTAAACCTAACTCCCTCTGAGTCTGCACAACCTCTGGGGCCATCTGCTCCATGTCCATTGTCCTCTGCACTATCCTAGGAGGTTTGTCCTCACTCTTGTATCTTGAGGGTTGACTCCCTCTAAACTCTGGCTTCCTCTAAGCCTGTACCACTGGTAGGGTCACTTGCCTCACCACTCGTGGAGCCACCTGCTCATCTTCATCTGTCTCTCTGCGCCTATTGACCAAAACACTCATAGGTTGGCCCCTCAACCTATATATTTTTCCCTCTCTAACTCCAAGAACTATTGTTGATCTAAAGATAGACCATCTGGGCACACACAATACCTATCCATATCGAAACAATATATAATATCCCTTC
Organism: Picea engelmannii; assembly: GCA_009831015.1. Taxonomy (NCBI): domain Eukaryota; kingdom Viridiplantae; phylum Streptophyta; class Pinopsida; order Pinales; family Pinaceae; genus Picea; species Picea engelmannii. Next base: position 36,474 of record ML812873.1, on the reverse strand, counting down.
CTCTCAATCTCCAAAACAGAGAGGACAATCCTCCTGAGTTCTGGCACCCATAACACATTTGACACCCTCAGTATTTTTCTTGAATCCAATCAAAATTATAATGTACCGTATCCGTGTATTGAATGCTTGGGTCCCATACCAAGCTCCACACATAAGTATGAGCCAGTCTCAGTGAGAGTGTCAAACAACTCTCGTGCACCTGTCATATGGAAATATGCTTCACTATCCACCAACCATCTCTCCCTACTGGAGACAGTCCTTGAAAGGTCGGAGACCAACATCATCTCTCTTTGGAACCTGTCTGCAACCTCATCAACCTATGTTGTTGTTTCATGTCGCCTTCTTCGTCTTCCCCTCCAATGTGGAAACTATGAAGCATAATGACCAAATTCATGGCACTCATAACATTTGATCTTACTAAGATCCTTCTTCTATCTCGGCTCTGGATATGCTTCTCTCTTGGGAGAATCCCTTCTCCCTGACAAACCTCTTATTTCTGGAGAACCCCTTCTTCCATTTCTAGTGTGGGATGCAAGGTTTTGGTTCTCATCATTACTACTCTTCAGCCTACCATCCACATCATCCTTGGATGCTAACTTGGTATCCCCTTGGATACAATTTGTCCATAATCTTTCAAAGTATGGTAACTTGTCTCGTGCACAAATCCCTTGCAAAAATGGTTCCCAAGACCTAAGAAGACCTCTCAAGGTTACATTCACCAAATCAACATCTTGCATTGTCTCACCAATGGTTGTGAGTTGATCTTAGATCTTAGTAATCTTCATAAAGTAACTGACAATTATTGTGTCTTCACCGATCATCCTAACAATATGAAGTCGATCCTTCAAGTGTAGCATCATGTCCATATTCTTGTTTTGGTATAGACCCACCAAAGCATCATACATATCCTTGGCAGTTGCTTTCTCGGAAATGTGAGAAATCAAGTGGTCCATCACAGACTCTAGCAACACCCGCTTGGCCTCCACGTCCCTCTTCTTGTGAAATGTCGAATCTATTGGATCAGTCAGCCTAGGAAACACATCCTCAACATACTCCTTGAGGTCATCATCCTCCAACATAAGGAGAACCTTCACCTTCCAAACTCGAAATTTGGTTTCCCCTTCCAACCTATCCTCAATATTCATTGTATTCACCATCTTGACCTATACAGAACAAGAACAAGATCAAGTACAACACTCTTCCACTTTTGTAGCCCCCCTCTTCAAATCCCAAGCTTTGAAACCATGTCAATTTTCACATGCAACTCTATGTGACTAATTTTCAAATATGAGAAATTGCTTCCTAGTGAACCAACAGTTACGCCCTCTCTGTTATCACTGAACAATTCTACACTAAAAATTATTGACTGAAAATATATGCAGCGGAAACACAAAAGATTGGAGATGAATCATCACCCATGAAACAAAATTTCAGTTTTTTAATCTTGTTATCATTAGAAATCCCGAGGAAAAATCCAGCTCTCCAAGAAAATACAATATCATCAAAATCCGAGGACAACCTTTTCCACCAAAGTCACCAAAACTGAGAACAACCTTGTTCTCCAATAACCATACATATCAGCAAACCAAACCTCAACAATATCCTGGAAATATTCTCTACCCACAAATTTGTTGTAGACCACATGTACAACCTGCTAAGGTCACCTGTCGTCAACCTGTACAAACATGCCCCTTCCCAAAAGAGCTTGTACGGATTTACGTGATTTTTCCTACAACAACCTATGTACATACATGACTATTCCCATTGTAACCCGCGTACATGTGAAAAATTGTACAAACACTTCGTATGACTCACTCCACTTCGTACAATATCTTCCTTTTGAAGTTGTCTCTCTCTCCCACATGTGAGGTGTGCCTTTCCCTGCCAAGAAAAAAAAATAGAGAGTCATCAACCTTAGGCCAAATTTTCTCCCCTAGAAGAATTTACCTTTGCTGAAATCACCAAGCCTCTTAGCACAAGTGAAAACTCACTTATGTTATCTCCATTATGCACATTGATAATACAATGTCACAACATCTCTCCTTTATATAGGAGTCCAATGAGTGAGTTTAGGAGCCCTTCCTAAACTAAAAAATTAATTGGAATATTTTATTCCTCTTTGTGGGTGTGGCACCCCCACACAAACCCACAAATCCCATCAACTAACCCATGAGGTCATATCCTCATTTCTAGGCCGATTTCAATGAAACGAAAGTCAAAACTGGTGCCAATGAAAATTCCCACATGTCACGTTGGCATCTAGTGAGAATACCTCCCGAAGCTACAAAAATCAACAAATACATGAGTTGTTGAAGGTAAACAAGCGTATAATAAGTTGCATACAGTAGTTTCTAGATCAATAGTAGTGTATGACTAGCCAAAGAGTGGTTTTAAAGAGTTCAAGGAATTTTGGTCTGCAATTGTAGATGGACTAGGGATTAGGGAAAATGAGTGCATCTATGCATTTGGAGTGGAAAAATATGTTTTAACAAATGCCCCCTAATGCATGAGGTCATAATGGAACCTGATGGCCAAAATACATTATAAAGTCCACGAGAAAACTATCTAGTGGGCCTAGGAAAATTTCACCAAATGGATCAAAACAATACCTACAGAAGAAATCAAGTGTGAGTTAACTCTATTCCCAAGGTGGGCATACCCATGCTCAGGAGTGATGAAAGCATGGCCAACAAATCAACTACACTATGGATCCGTGAAGTATATATAAGCAATGATTATGGCAACGAAAAATGAATACATGGTGGAACCATCTCAAAAGAGATCATGGCCACAAACAAATACAGAGTGGATCTATGTCTCATAATCGTAGGAGGATAATTGGAATCAATGAGATGAATAAATTGATCCTCCACAAGTACCAATGTCATGTAGGTGAGTGGTACTATCGAACACAACTCGGGAAGCAACATAAAAGAGGTGATGCTAATACATACCCAGAGTCTTCAAAACAAACCATCAAAGGTATGAGGCTACATAATGTGAATAAATGATCTGAAATCGAACATGGTGAGACATAGTTTGATTACTAGTCATTGATTTATATCGTTAAMAAACGCGARACAACCGACCGATAATGATAATKGGCATCAAGGTACCTAGTACATTCTAACAAGTGTGAATGAATGAGTTKACATAAAACACTTGTAGAATCTATTGATCAAGGGACATTGATGTATTCCCACTGTCAATAGCAAGGGAGMTTGCCACCGATGAYTGAAATCCCCAAGGCACTATCAATACTCTATATCCAAATCCCAKAGAAAATGAGCCAGAGTCAATGGGAATACATCTACTAGTAGGAGAKCATTAAGGCATCCCCCATCATCTAACATGAGGAAAGAAAAAGGCGAAATATTTTGAAGAACTTGGATGAAAKATTGGACAAATACACCACCTGGTACGTCTCTCACATGCACCATATGGAATAGCGCATAGAAGAGACCCTCTGAGTAATGGAAAATAATGAAAACCACTGACAGAGGMAAGGAATTCTACCAATGAGGAAAATGGAACCCAAGGTACTGCATGAATCCCAAAGTGTCAATAGAGGTCTTGATGTCGAACACATGGGAAACCACTCAATCAACGATCATTGATGAAATTTCATATGTTGAGCACAAGGTAACCTATCAATGATGAAAATAGGCCCATGGTGATACTCTAGGTCAAAATCTCAAAGCAAAATGTCGTAGTCGATAAGATCTAACCTTCCAGCAAGAAGTCAATGTGGACCTTCTATATTGGCATGAGTATACGACAACGATTATAGTTGATTCTAAGAAATGCTTGACAATTGGGAAGGACGACATGATAAGTTAGGAAGCCTAAGAAATGGTTGACCCATGCTAAAATTTCCCTTGAACATAATCATGACACATAAGTAACTTGGGCAGCATAGCCTCAAGAATGAACAATGATATAAGTCTGTGACACAGGAGGCATCGATAATCTCTCCATAGTGACTGGAAGAGTAACCAGTTAGAGGAGTAAACACTCAATGAACAAGGTTTGGCTTCCTAATGCCATACTAAGACCCAATTTGTTGAGACCGAGACTCAAAACTAGTGCTTTGTTCAAGGAAAACATGACTCAAAACTACTACCAAACATAAACAAAGAACTCGACTCTTTCCCACCCCTCTTTTTGTCATCTTTTTCTTTTTTTTTCTTTTTCATATTATAAAAGCCTGAAGAGGAATAAAATAATGCTAGAACACAATGGAGAAAATGAGTGTCATGGGAAAGCAAACTATCTCCAAGTGTAGGGAACATACATATGCTCAATGCAAGGAATATTTGCAGGATATGGACACTCGAGGGAATGTTTTCTCTAGGGATACAGGTGTCAAGTTGAAAATGAAATAGAGGCAAAGGATAGCGACTGAAAATAATGTATAAGCAAAGGGATATAAGACAACAAGTTGAAGTCAACATTAGGCTCAAAAGAACTAGGATCCCCATCCGGGTATGGTGGAAAAATATTAAGTAGAAGACATGAGGATTCAACAAATAGTCTTGGCACGATTAAATAGGGTTCACGAGCCTATAGAGAAATTCAACATGGGCGCCAAATGACTAGCAAGGCACTAACTAGGGCACCCATGAAAAGGAAGGATCTACCATGTAAAGTATGACAATTTTTATCAGCAAGGAAGGTGTGTGTCGCAATTTAGTGGGGTCGACCCTAAGGCAGAATTGAAATCGAAATTGATAATGCAACATGCAAGGCGAAAGTGCCCTAACCTTTATTTTAGTTAACGAATACAATACTTTCCAAAAGAGGCAAATGTGGACCATAATGCGGAAAAAAATGCTCAAAAGACACCATTGTTCATCATTAAACCTTAAATATTTCAAATTCAAGCTCTATCCGCAGGTTAGGGATTATTCCATTAGGAAAAATAATCAATGAAGGGCACAAACTATGTAAAAGTGGGTAATAAAAATATTCAAATAGTGAAAAAACTTATCTTTTTACCATATCATTTGATAGTTTACCCAAATTGTGCATTTGTGGAGAAAAACCCTTCAAAGTTTGATAGGATATTTCCATAGCTTCACCCATCAAAAACGAAAACCATTTGGGCCAGGCAAGAGGTCATCCCTTTCTCTTTAATTTCAATCGTACAATTTTAAATTTTAGTGAAAATTTGAGGCGGGCAAGATCATCTAAATACACAGATAGGGAATACATTCTTAGCCCACTCATGAGGTGTGTATGAAATGCCCTGTACGCACCTGTCCTTGAGGTAGGGCACATATATACACATTTTTCCTCAAGATAGGGAGCATCTAAGTCTGTAAGGTCATAAAAATTTCTGGTTAACACCAAATTTTGGTGAATGGATGTAGGATGGTGATAGTCTTGAGAGAGAAGAAGCATGAGGAAATTGACAACCAAGCGGTAGATGACCCAAAGGAAATGAATTCACCATGTCGACGTGGATTATTGAAATCCTTCATTCTGTAAAATATGAGAGCTCAAAATCAAGTGTTGCAAATGTTGGTAGGATACTAGAGTCTTGACGATGATGCTTTTATGTTGGATGGGAAACCTATTAAGATAGAGGTGGAGGACATTTATTTCACAACAAGACTCTCCCGGTGAGGTGAACCAGTGAAATTAAGAGGCCAACGAAAAGGTGGCATGACTATAGACGAGTACTGTTTCACCTACTACACTTCGGGTACCCAAAAAGTGGGTACTCAAATACCCATAAGGAGTATTGAGATCATGGGTTTGAAAATAATCCTTTTTACCATCGCTTGAGTGGCTGGATCCACATCACTGCACCTAACATCGCTCCCAACCACCATAGATAAGATAGGACCACTAGTCGTAATGGTACTACTGAATCTTTTCGAAACACCTTTCTTAGCTACCTTTTGGAATAGGAAATAAGTGGTTGAAGCTATCACCTTTGTTGACTTATCTCCTTGGCCCTATTAGTGACCTAAATGAGATACTAGTTTACATTAAAAAATAAGAAACACTATATGAAATATCTTTGGGTTATGCACTTAAAAGTGACTAATCTGGTAAGGGGACTCTATGCACTTATATACTTGGCCCTATTAGTTACCGAACGTTATATTAAAGTTGAGTTATTGTGCTAGGGAAATAAGTGGCACAAAACATATATCTTTGTTTGTCTATACTATTCTATCCCAACTACTTAATGTAAGGCCCCTTAATTGAAAGCTAGGTGAGGGAGAGAAAATGTTCTACGAGGTGGAATGTTTGCGACCTACAGTATTTGATTGGTGCACGTCACTTATAGATTCAATGAAGACTCAACTCACATAGTGTAAGTTGGGTAAGATGAAAAACTTTGGCTACAAGAGCATATTGTTCTCATTTTTCTTTGAGAGGGTGCCAATATTGAGTCTGCATATGGGACTTGGAAAAACAAGCTTTTGAGAGCCTCAGATGGCCCGATGGTCAGACTTGATGTAAGGGTTGGGAGGTGGGCATGTTGCTAGCACGTTCGATGATGAGTTCTTTGGATGGTGGTCCCAACATATCATTTCTATTGATGATTACCCCTATGTGTGGATAGATTACCGTAGGGATCTGTACATGTCTCTTCCTCCAAACACCACCTTTGACAACATAGGTATGAATTTTATGTTATTTTATTTTATTTTTATACATGTATATTTTTAGATGAAACTCAAGAAACAACCAAAAACCTTTTGGGCATGAACCATATCTAACAAAATATTATGAATGTATATATGTTGGACCAGTGAGACAGGGAGGCTATCCCAAATAGAGGTGTTGAGGTCGGTGAGAAGACCAACCCAAGGTGGTGTAGAGATAGTTCTACAACATGTGCAAAGGAAATTGGAGGGCCTGATCTTCCAAGTACCAATGGCACAGATTGAGGATTTACCGAAGCGTATGTGGTGGAAAGTAGTTGTAGTACCCTGAGCGTGGGTAAAACAAAATCGGCGTTTGGAAAACATTATTGTTTGTTATCATGAGACATGTGCAAGGGTAGGGTCCTTGTCCAAGACATATGTATTACATAGTACCAACCAGTTATATGTGTATCTGGGGCTGGAAGCCCAATTTTGTAAAGATAGACCACATTTTTGTACTTGATGACATTGAAATAATATATATATATACAAAATTTGTTCAGCTTTTACTTATATATATGTGAATGTGCATGAATCGTGTTTATTTACATACATGCTTCTAATTCATAAATGAAAAATATGTCAATATAATATGTAATTAGCTAATGCATTACTAACGAGATTATAACTCCAAGGAACATGTACTTAAGTAATAAATTGAAAGGAACTTTCAAGAAGTCGTACCCATAGGAATCGTCGGAGAAGAGTAGGGTCACAGACTCTGTACTCTCCATTCATTTGATACACTACCAACTATGAATCTAGGTGAAATTCAAGAGATCGAATTTCATGAGAGATGGATTCTGCAAGGAGTTCAATTACAGTTCTATACTTGAACACACTATTGGTTACGGGCCCAAGACAGGAGCTCCCAAAGCCACTAGCTAGCATGTGGGTGAATAAATCACCTAAGCGACAGAAGTGAGGTTTCGAGTGTGACAGCCTGCACTGTCCATAATTCCTATAAATAAAATGACTACATCAACATCTTCCAACCAAGGTAGAAGCACAATAAGTAAAATATCGAGGAAAAGAAAATTAATCTAATCCTAAATACTACTAATGTACCATAATTAAAAAGAGGCAAACACCTAGGCATTATTGCTCATGCATGGGACTTCTTGAGATAGAGCCCATTTATGGGCTCACTCAACACATTTCCCTTGTAGTCCTCTAGATCACAAGCTCCCTTTTTTAGGACATGCCTCACAATGTAAGGACCATGCCACATAGATTTAACTTGTCTTCCCCTAGAGTGTCCTTGTCCTGGTCATAGACCAAGACTAGATCCCCTTCAAAAAACATCTGAGGGTGGACAGACTTATCATATTACACTCTGACACATTTCTTATGGGCATCATTATCCATATTCGCATCTCGACATTGCTTTTCCAGATGTTCTAAATGAATAAGGTGTTCTTCCAAAGCAGAAGCATCAAGAAGGAGCTCTATGGCTATCTTCAACAAAGGAATCTCACGCTCAATTGGTAGGTCTTCCTCCACTCCATGAATGAGCCAGAAGTGAGAAAAATCTGTAGCAATCTTCACTGAGGTTTGATATGCCTATAACACTGATTAAAGCATTAAATGCTAATTGGACTTGCTAGCGTTGATTGTTCAGTGAAGTATGGTCCTTAGAGACTTATTGACATCCTTGACTTGACCATTTTCTTAAGGATAGTAAGGAGACGAATGCTCCTATTTAAATCCCAACTTCTCAACCAACTCCGACATCATTCAATTTTGAAAGTGACTGCCATGCTCAGTGACAACATCTCTCAATACCCTAAACCTAGCGATGACCTAATTGAATATGAATAAGGTTTCCGTCTCACCATCATTAGAAAATGTTTGCTTGGCTTCTACCCAATTCATAAAGTAGTCTACTTCCACAATAATATACTTATGCCCCCTAGTCGAAGTTGGGTGGCATGTCATGAAATCCACCCCCCACATAGTGAAGGGATCAATGGTGATCACACGAAATAAAGGGTTTGGATGTGCATGCATTTTTCTAGTAAATACCTGACAAGGATGGTACTTTTTGACTGCCTCAATGCAATCTTTAAATAGAGTATACCAAAAATATCCAACGCGTACACTTTTTTGGGTTGTCGCCAACCTAGATAGGTGATTTCCACATGCTCCACTGTGATAGTCGTTAAGCACAGACTTCACCTCCTCATGATTCAATCAATGATGTAGGATAGAATACACCCCTCAATGATACAAAGTATCACTGATTATGAGGAAGTTTTTAGCTAAGTGATGTATGCAACATTACTCATCTCGTGAGCAATTTGGAGGGAATTTCAAAGTCTGGAGATAAATAAGAATATCCCCATACCAAGGATCAGTGGAAGACATAAGGAATATTTGCTCGTCCAGAACTAAGTTAAGTTCAACAACATCATGATCTTCCCAAGGAAACCCTGACATCAACTCGACGAAAAATAAATACTTTTTGGACTTGGCTGACGCGAATTCAAGGTCAAATTGTTTTAAGATGACTATCCATTTATTGTATTTTCCCCCAATAATTCGTCAGGTTGGGACAAATTGAAGTGTATTCAAATTAGCTATAACCATGGTTTTCTAAAGTAAAATGTAATGATGAAGTATCTAAACGACGTGAAAAACTACCAAACCCAACTTTTCCACGTGAGAAAACTTGAGTTCGTGACCTATCAAGGTTTGACTGAGGTAATAGATGTCGTTCTCTTGGAGCATATCATCCTCCTGAACTAGAACCATACTAATGGTTTATTATGACACTAGCACATTTGGGTCAAATTATGACAGTGCATTCGACGCAATTGCCACTTTATATTGTCGGGAGAACGACAAACAACAGACCCCCTCAAACGTTGTTTCATATGACGTTGTTTTTCTGACTCCATAGCTATCGTCTCTATTGCGATGTTTCATGTGGACATGTGTCATCTCGGATTTGACTTTCCAAATCCCATATAGTCGTCTCTACAACGATGTCAGAGACATTAGAATTCCGACGTCCCATTTCGTCGGTCTCCACTACATGGAAGCTATGGGAGTGATGTTACCATACGTCATAATATCGACATATGGTAACGTTGCTCAATAGACGGTCACCTAATTATATCTGACGTGCGTGTCGTGGGAGCGACGTTACCATACATCGGAATTGTGACATATGGTAACGTCGCTCAATCGACGACCCGCTATATATCTTTGACGTGTGTGCCATGGGAGCAATGTTACCATACGCCACAATCCCGACGTCATGTAGGTATTTAAAAAAAAAATGTAAATTGTCAATCACAAGGTCTCTTGTCTCCAACCTCAATGACCTCACAAGGAAAATGGTTACAATGAAACTCACTAGCTACAACTAATGGTATGTTGTTCCAAGTCGCTATTTTCATTTATTTTTCCATGGGACCATCTAGGGAAAGTGCCCCTAAATTGTCCACACAAGCAACCTACAACTTGAAACAACTCAAGAACCATGAGTGATTTCTATGAGAAGTTTGTTTCATTGGATTCATCTTCATAGCACAATGTTAATGAAACCCTTCTCCATAAGTCCTTAACCATACAAGCATGAATAATATAATATTTTGGATTAGCTTGTTTGCACATGTATTAAAGCACTGGATTTGGATCTAGGGGTCAAATTATGAGATCTCTCATATTCAACCTTGATGACTACTTGGGATGATGTACCCAATGAAACTCACTTACTGTAACTAATATCATGATGTTCCTAGTCATGTGTTGCATTTTTTCCTTGGGACCATTTAGGGAAAGTGTCCTTGAATTATCCAAGTAAATAAGCTATAACTCAAAACAACTAAAGAACTATGAGTTGGTTCAATAAGCAATATGCTCCATTAGATTCATCTCCATGTGACTGTTTCCAATAGCACCCTTCTCCATGAGTCCTTGGACATGCAAATGTGCATAATAAACAATAATGGATGAGGTCATTTTCACATGTGTTAAAGCACCAAACTTGGATCCAGGGGTTAAATAACAAGATCTCACACATTCAATCTTAGTGACTACTGAAGGATGATGGCCCCAATGAAACTCAATTTTTGAAATCGATGGCATACCGTTTTGAGTGTTGGTTTGCATTTTTTACCCCTTGGACCATTTAGGGAAAGTGTGCATGAAATGTATAGGCAAGTAAGCTACAAATTGAAATGAATCGACACTATGAGTCAATTCAACAAGTAGATTGCTCCATTGTAATCATCTTCATGGAATAGTGCCAATGATGCCCTTCTCCGTGAGTCCTTGGCCACATAATCATGTAGATTAAACGATTTTGGAGGATGTCATTTCCACATGCGTTAAAGCACCAAATTTTTCTATGGTGTTTCTTGGGCCCTCTGGTTAATTAAAAATGTCATTATGTTATAGGACAAGTTAATATCCACCTCCAAGTTTTCTATAAAATCAAGTTCTCTTATGAAGGACTCAAGGTACCTTGCTAGAAAAAACCTTAGAGGATTATAAGCACACTTGAGATTAACAAAACAAAAGCATGGGGATTTTTTGATAGGGCCTATTAAAGAAACCCCAATACATGCAAGGCTATAGGTGCACTTTGTTTTTTTTATTCAAGTAACATTTCTTTTTAGGCTACTTTGTGTGGAGGTACTAACAATTGGGATAAAATGAAAGCACTTGAAACATTGATAAGAATTACTGTAGAAAGAAATATTGATTAATTATAGGTTGTTGCTTACTCAAATTTGGTTATAGATTAGATGTTGGGAAACCATAGAATACAAAATATTTGTTTCCATCCAATTTATAACCAAATAAAGTTGTTGGAGGGAATATTCTCTCATATATCTTATTATCACATCTATAAGGATCAAAACAACTTAGTCGATGCCCTGTAAAAAATATCTTTGGAGATATAGCATACTACCATCAACATGGTAGAGTAAAGGGAAGGGGAAAATCCCTGCCCCCAGTCTCCAAATATTTATTTAAATGAGCTCTATCCATTTTGGATAATGGATTTAATTTCTTTATTTGTTTTTAACAATTTTGCTACTTTTTTTTTTGTATATCAAGAGGCTACAATGGATAATTTCATTATGGTTTTCAGGGTGAAATGTTCAAAATGTAACACCTATCTAGGTTTTTTTGCTTATGATGTAATATGTTTGGGGACAACTTATTTTGAGATATTAGATTTCAAAGTCATTCAATTATATTGGAAGAATATCAAGAGATATTCTTGTTAAGTTTTTATTTCATGTCTTAGTGCACTTAATGAGTGTAACTTTACCATTTTTATTTCAACATAAAAATGTTATGGATTTTTCTTGTGTGTGTGTGTGTGTGTGTGTGTGTGTGTGTGTGTGAAAGAAGGATACTTCTTGCATATATTGTATGGAATAAGGAAATTATGTGGATGGATTGATGGATGAAGAAATTCTAGTGGATTACTCCTCAAGTCCTTTAGAAGACATGAAGATTTTTTCTACACAAGAAGAGCTAGTCTATTCTTGGAAGATTGAAAGGGA